>JAFELO010000418.1:367757-415907 GCA_017140195.1 Eumaeus atala | reverse complement strand
GGGGGGGGGGGGGGGAGCGAAGGGTGAAAAGGAGGGCAACGCATCGCATGATTATGCTGGTGTTTATGGGCGTCGGTAGTCGTTGAAAGGTTCCGATTCCGCCTTTGTCTAAACTAGACTCAAGGAAACCAGTAAATAAACTCGCTATTATTATCCCATTGGCTAATCTCACTGTCTACGTCTAGCCAGACAAGAATACCAAGTGGCCATGAAGGACGCTGAAATTAAGCATCATTTTAGAGATATTGCCGAGACGGGAAATGAAAATCCTTGGTCTTTGGCATACCGAGCCGCCACTGGTAGATCTCGCCCTCCGAAGAATGTCAATAATGGCGGAAAACTCCTAGAAGGCTATTCTGACAACATCGAAACTGCTATACATCAGCTCTTGTACTCCCTATGCCCCGATGATAAAACAGAAATTGACGACAGTTATTACCGACATGTGTGAGTGGCGGCTGCACGCTCTCATTCCGGTAGGGATTCAGATGCTCCTTCTCGCAGTGCAGTCGATCACATAAGTAGAAGCTTACCGAATACGAGTCCCGGATTAGACGGAATCACCCGAAAGATTATCAGGAACGCCTGGACGGCTTCCTCCGGAGAAATGATGCTGATGTACGCAGCGTGTATTAAACAAGGGGTCTTTCCAGATGTCTGGAAGATAGGTTCATTGATAGTGCTGCCAAAGGGAAATGCAAGATCCGAAGGCCTACCAACCGATTACTTTACTGCCGGTTCTAGGAAATTTTTTTGCGAGTTTATCTGTGACCAAGGTGCTTGGGGTACACATAGACGATGCGAGATCCTTTGGGCTGCATGCTGTTTTGATGGACGAGAAGGCTGTCAGCTCTTTCGCGAAGGTTTCAAGTGTCTCTACGTCCTCGTGGGGTGTGATGTACCGGGACCGGGGTGTCCTGTACCACGGAACCTATGTTGCAATCCTGACATATGTAGCAGCGCTTTGGTGTCGACGCTCTCACTTGCATGTTGTACGTAGTGCATTATTACGAACCCAAAGACCAGCTTTAATTTTATTGACGAAGGCCTACAGGTCATGCAGCAGTATGGCGCTACCAGTATTGGCCGGCGTTCTGCCTGCTGATCTGGAGGTTCTTCGAGCGGGACGCGTGCAGAAGGAGCGCGTGGGGCTCAAGGGCAAAGAGCGTAAGGAAAATAAAAGCGCTATCGCGGACGGCGTCATCTCCACTTGGTAGTCGAGTTGGGCCGCGTGTGCCAACGGGAGGTAGCTGTATTGCTCCTTTCCAGAAGTTACAACGCGTCTGATATATCAATGGGTAGAATCTAAGTACGTTATTTCACAGATACTAACAGGGCACGGGTGCTTTATAGGTCGCCTGCCATGGTGTCCTTCTGGTCATGAAGCTGAAACCGGATACCATGTACTGTGGGAATGTGACTTGTGCAAAAACGATCAAAACATCATGTTGGACGGCATAGAACGGAATAGTGGGCCCAGTCTATCATCAGGATTTGGTCGCAACGGAACAGAGCTTTAGGCAATTGAAGACATTTGCGCATACATGGCACGCGAAGAGGAAGGATAGGTAAGGACTCAGCTGCATCGAGATAATCAGGACTGACGAGGCCAATGGCAATTTCTATCTTTGTGGTGTCAGGCCCAAGCAAGGGGAGAGTGGAATAACGAGAGGGCACTTAAATAATGTGTAGGGAGTCAAGAATTGCACGTTGGGGAACAGAGCCGGTGAGCAAACCCCCGAGCATCTCCCATGATTCGCTCCGTACACCGAGAGGTGGGTAGGAGCATGGGTGGAGGTGGGTAAGTGCTCGTTTGTCTCCTATGTTATAAAAAAAAACGTACCAAGTTCTGGATTCTTCCACGGCTTGTTCGTATAGTTAGCCAACAGCTTGGCAACCTTGTTAACAGTGGCGTTCCTGTTGTTGACATGCAGCGTGGTGCTGTTCTCCGTGCGTATGATGGCGAGCTGCACGCTCTCCCCCTGGTTGATCCTCGCGTACGTCACGTTCATCTCAACTATCTCGTCCAGTTCGTTAAACAGGTAAATGATCTGCGAGCCGTTGTGTATGGACACGTGTATGAAGTTGTTGAGGTTGTCGTTGGCGTACAGCACTAGAGCGTTGTCGTCGTACGTCCGCAGGTTCATCAGGACGTTCTCCACCATCATCTTTTTGAGGCGTAACTTTTCTGCATCCGTTGCGTTGTCCATCAGATAGTTTTTCTTCAAGTATGCGTCCCTCGTTTGGAATGTTAACGCTTTTTCGTTTATATCTGTGAATAGGATTTATACTGTGACAACAATTAGTTTATAATTCGCTAAGATTTTCAAAAACTGCGTTATATGCAGCGGTATAGAGTAGGATTGTTTATTTTAATTTTACGCTCCATAAGAGTTTTTTTTTATAGTGTATGGAGACAAACGAGACAGCGTCCACCAACGCCCAATTATGCCGATGCGTTGTCCTCCTTTCCACCCCCATGGGCTGCCGGCTACTCCCGAACCTCACAAAACGCGAGATTGCTGTTTAACTTTACGGCGCTATCAAGTGAGCGAGAGGTCCAGCTCCCCGGTCGTGCCTACCCAATTATGTTGCATAGGAGGATTTTGAGGTAATTTCTTTCCTTTGGAAGTCGTGACAATTACTTTACGTTTGCTCCAGTTTTATACGACTGAATGATGTATATGTGAGAGTATGTTTGTACTTTCACGCAAAAATTACTAAACAAATTTGGTTGAAATTTGCCTTTAATATTTACAATAAGAAAAATTTCAATGTACGATTTCATTGTATTAACAATGTGTCGGCGCTACATTTGATTCCTAACGCAACTGTCACCTAAATGTTTTTTTTTATTAATTATTCTTAACTAGCTCTAACCAGAACCTGTAAAAATAAATTTGTAGTTTATTGTCCAATTCAGTTCCTAAAAGGCGGAATTAGGAGTTTAATAGGGACTTGTGAAACCGGCCCTACCTCCTGCATAAACAGTAGGCAAACGTTGTTTTCCCATATAAATTATTTCTAGCGCGTGTTAAGAACAACCCTTATCACTTAGGGGTATGACAAATAGATAGTAGCCAATTTTCAGACATACGAAATATTCATATAAAATTTGGTAAAAATCGGTAAAGCCGTTTCGACATGGCGTAGGTGGTACTAAGTGTCGTATATCTGTTTATCATATATTTTATCTCATATGTATGATAAACTAGGCGTCACACAGACAAACTTTTATGACATTTTTTGTTACTTAGTATTGCAATAAAACACAGCTCACTTTCGAATAAGCCAATAAAATACACACTATTTCTATTCCCTTTAATACTTTCAAATGTAACTATGAATACTGGTGGTAGAGTTACGGTAAATAGGTTTTTTTTTAAATTTGTTGCTCTATATGACCCTTTTCTTTTCAGAGCTTTTCACCATCATTGGTTGGAATTACAAATTTTCGCGGTTTAATCCACGCGGGATCGAGCGAATGTATTAATATAATATCAATACTCCTTTCCTGTATATTCGTTATTTAAAAGTGGCCAAAAACAGCGTCAGATAATCAGCTCCCGCCTCTGCGATAGTTGAGACGAGAGCGAGCGGAGTGTAATCACACAGATCATATCCCAACTCATCACTCGCTGTTCAGTCGAGTCAGTTAAGACCCTTCTGATGGCATTTTGACAAACGCTTCGTAAACTATACGTACATTTTAGCTCAGAAATCCTATAGCGCGATGTAATTCCGCAGCAGCGCCATCTAGTAGCGCAGTTTTGAAAAAAGTTATAACTAATTCAAGAATATCATCATAATTATCATCATGTTTCAGATAGTAAATTTTTTGACATTTAAATACTCGATATATATTTTATTAGACTGGTAAGCATCTTGAAGTATATTGTTTTTTTCGTCCGCGTGGACTAACACGTGCCTTTGCATTTGGTTTTATAAGTCTGGTCCGGTCATTCGCTAGAATGTAGAGCAGCCTATTCTAAGTTTGGACGGATCCATCCAAACTATCGTATTTATAGCATCAGCTAGATTGAATAAAATGTAGAGCAGACTTTATTGAGTTAGGACGAGCAATATAAGTCATTCAAATGGCATTTATATTATCAGTGAGATTCAATAAAAAGTAGAGCATATACTAATTTTTTTGTTATAGCATATATTAGTTTGGGCGAGCAATAGAATACCTTCTATCACAATGCAAAGTTTCGCATTTATTTGTGAAACTCTATAAAATATAGAGCAGACTCTTCTCAGTTTGGAGAGGTATTGAATGGTAATATCAGGTTTTGGACAACGTAATATGTAATTGCTGGCAACCTTAAACAAATATAATTCTCTTTTTTCTCTTATAGTTTCCTTAATATTGGTGAAAAATAGTTTACCACGGATCGTTAAAATAAATACAATAGCTAACTAAATTTGGAATAATGCCTAGAAAAATGTATCGGAAACATATTTTATTACTACTTAAAAATTGTAAGAGTTTTAAACAAATAAAATGCAAGGCGTTTTGTCATTGATCGTTATATTCTAAACTATTAATGTTCAACAAATTAAAAAAAACTCCATAAACAAGTGGAAATTATTTAACTTCCGAAATTAAAACTATAAATAATGGCGAATGGAGATAGAGTCTCCATCCTCCATTATAGTTTAAATTCCTTATAGTATTCATGCATTATAGTTTAAATTCATTATAGTATTCATGCATTATAGTTTAAATTTGACACTAAAATTCGCATGGAGGGGATGCGAATTGATCAAGCCACACTAAGCTTGATTCAGTTAATGTGTATATAAAAAAGTGCTCTCTGAAGCGTCAGTAATTAAATCTTTTTTTAAACGGACGATGAAGAAATCACTCGAAAATTTTTGGTTAATTAACAATTGATTGAAATAATAACTTTAAATAAAATTTCGAGCGGAAAATAAGGAATTCCGAAGTTACGAGTTTTTGAAAATTTCCTCTGCTTTAGCATACCAGCCAGAGACAAAATGACGGTTTTTTTTTCGCTTTACTAGCATTATTCCGAATCAAATGAGCGACGCACATAATTTAGGTACAGTGCGTCTACTTTTCATCACTTTGAAAAATGTTCTACTGCTATCCTAATACATATTCATAGGAATCATCCATATGTATGTTGATAACAGATATTATACGACAAAAATACATACTCTCTTCACAATGAACGCCGACATGGGCCCACGGGTTTCTACAGATACATTCGTAGGTGGACCACAGCTCCTTGCAGACGGCCTTGTTGAGGCAGGGGTTGGGCACGCAGGAGGGCTTGCAGTCCTTGATGATCTCCGACAGGTGCACGGACATGTAGCTGTAGATATCCAGGATCTCCCCGTTCACAACCAGTCCTCGGAAGCAGCCGATAAGACCTTGGCTCACGGCCGATTTCTTGAAGTGCTCACTGGAGTTTGAGGAATTTGCTTATATATTTCCTAAGAATCGACATTGTATTTCGTATTGTATGTAAACTGATTTTTATGATCAGAGAATAGATTGATTTGACATAGGTATGTTAACAAACCTCACCCAATCACATTGATGCCACTTTATCCGCGTGTTTGTTTGTGTTGTTGTGGCTGGTATTATGGGAGCAAGGAGTATCTTCTCGGCCGTGCCGGTCTGGTTTGAAGTCCGTACATGCACTATGGTCTTAGTAGGAAGTAGAGCCACGAATTGCAGAATTGGACCGCTCCCAAACTAGAGACAGCTGCGAAAGAACAGCTATGCTGTCGTGTTTGGCGCGTCTCTTCGGTCTATTAATGAGACGAATGTCATGAATAAGCTGCTTCTCGTTTACAACTTTTACTATAAAAAAATAATGAATATAGACATGCTTAGTTGTTCTCTGTGATATGTCATCACATTAAAACTTAGCAAAATGTTGCTTTATTTCCAATACGTGAGAATAAAGTGTTGTGAAAGATGATTATCATTCTGTAGAATCGCGCAATTGTATTTTTGTGATGGCACGTCGCTCTTGTTGTGAAAACGATAACAATTATTACAAATTGCTTATTACATATTTGTCTTTGGACGACAATTTAAAAGTTTTCCTTTTTTTGGTGTAGTATGCCCAGAGAGCGACTAGAAGGAATGAGACATCGACTTAGGTTGTGGGCCCGCCTACGAACGGAAGCTCCACCTGTTGTTGGTCGGAGTAATTTGAACCTTGCGAGGACTCCCGAAGGGTTCAAACTCCTTCCACATCCACAAGCATGATGAGCATCTGGTGCTTCAGCTCAAGCGCACGTGATACACGTTGTAGTCGGTCCAAATCTAGTGCCACTCGTCACCGTTCAGCTTGCGCTTGGAGTCTATCAACAGCTTTCTTGAGGTGCAGTGTTGATGTAATGAAACGACTTACGCAGTAGTGAGAGAGAGTAGAAGAAATGAGATAACTTACGCAGTAGCCCCGCCTATGAACATGGACCCCTCGAAGGGTCCAAACTCCTCCTCCAGCAGCAGGTTGAGCATCTGGTACTCCGTGTTGAGCATGAAGCGCACGTGATAGAAGTTGTAGTCGATCCAGATCTTGTGCCACTCGCCGCCGTTCAGTTTCCGCTTGGAGTTAATCACCAGCTTCCTCGTGGTGCCAGTGTTTAGTGTGAAGTTGAATGTCAGCTCGTGTTCTGTAAGAGAATTTGAAAACTTAAAATATTAAATAAAACTTGGAATGGATGAGTCCGAAGGGACCAAGGAAATTAATCATCAACGTAATTTCTCTTTTATCAGTTCACTGCCGGTAATGCTGGCAAACGATTGCGTTTGCCAACATTAGCTTCAGTCATCGACTGCCAAGAATGTGTAACATCTGCTATTCGAAAGGACTGAGCATTGGCTATTCCGCATCGATCATCTTGCTTACATCTATGGTCAACTTAATTTACGTCTACACAAACGTGGCCTTAATTCTAGAGACTATTGCCTGGATCCATCTTTCCGTGCGCATGGCCATAACAGGTTAGAGGCCAACGAATAAGTCGTGGATATTTGGCTCAGCATGTTTTCCCTCTTCCAAGTTTTGAGAGTGTTTTAGCAAAATTCTTAGTGCGAGCATACACCACAAAGATATAATCAAACCAAATTTAAACAACCGGACAAGCATTTGGAATTGGCATTTTTTAGGTCAAGCATTTGGAAATAAAGAAAAAGAGCATAGTACATCTCCTGGATTTCATCCCTGTACCACAAGGTGAGTAAAATAAAAATTCTCAAGTTAGCTATATGACTTACCGCTGGTGAGCGCCACCATGAAGGACGGGTAGTTGGGTCTGATGGGCGGCTGGAACAGCAGGATGGCGCTGGTGCCCGTGGTGCGGAAGCTGAAGGCGATGTCACCCTTGCGCCAGCCCGGTACCTCGATGTACGACTGCGACGTCGTGAAGGTGACGACGTAACGCTGCGTATCTGTACAAGTTATGATATCTTTGATGGGCTTGGTCCATCACAATTTCCCACCGCTGTTACTCCTGAGTCTCCAGGATCGACAATAGCACCACTTGCGACCCTTTGACATGATTGCAGGGAGCCCGAGGGAATGCTGAAATTGCCTAGGAACCCGCAATGAATTTAATTTGAAAAAATAAGGGGAGTCGGAAGTGTTTCCAGTTTCCCTCCCCAATCCAAGCAGAGTCAGGACAGGATTCCAATAGCTAAGGCAGTCAAAAAAAGAAGCGGTACCCAGATAAAGCCCCGCTGCTATGCACCACGGAGTGGTTTATAAATGCCTAACACATACTGACTACTTCATCTGCGGGGAATGGACAATGGAAGATGCAATGATGATGGAGGAAGTCTAGATTTATTTGCGTATGTTTATAGCTCTGTAAAACTGGGTTGGCTCTTAATAAATGGTTTGCCCCCTGTTATAAAAGGAAGACATTTGTGTACCAGTTTCACAAATATTGTCTTATATTTACCAAGTCAAATATTTGTCCATAATACCCCAGGGTGGTTTATAATTCCCCAGCCGCTAGGGCGCAGGGAATGCGACCACTGTTTACACAAACTCCTTTTACCCTCGAAATTTTTAAAGTACACGTGTAAACATGTCTTAGGCATGATATTTTGTTTTATAGAGGATTATAAAATACTTTTAATTCCCTAAGACTTTAAGGGTATCCATTGTTTGATCAGGTAAGGTACTAGGTTCCTGGTACGTCACCTTTTCGGGACCAGAAACGTAGCAAGTGAAAGTTTGTGATATAATATAAATAATTATAGTAATAATAATAATAATAATAATAATAATAATGATAATAATAATAATAATGTCGTCCTAGCCTATATCTATATCCCGATTAAGTAAAAAGTAAATATTTTATATTTGTGTGAAATGTCAACGAAATTGAACATTAGTTTTTGCGTGCATAATAAACATAAAAACAAACTCTGGGATTTATAACACTAGGCGGTTGATTTATCTCTATAGGTCCTGTATAGGGTTATAAGCATGACAGTTCTTATGTCTTCTTCGCACAAGTTCCGAACAGACTTCTGTAGATGATCGACTCGATTCGTCCCTGATGGGCAGGTACATGGAACTCAATTTTTGAAGGTTCGGTCAGCCAGCTAAGTGAGGAGTTTGGTGACACCCATTTCTGTTTACCTGTAATGTGTAACTAACATAGTTTTGAGCTGTTTGTAATAATATTAATTTCTATGGTGTAGGGTCTAAAGATAAATGATTTTATAATTATTTTATTATATAATATGTCGTCGCTTAAGCACGAGGTGGTAAATAATTTTAGGGTTTTTCTAATAGAGGGACAGCACACAGGCAGCCGGAGGCACAATCCATCGAAGGTGAAATCCGTCCATAAGACGGACGGACACCTACAAAGCACACGAAAGCGGTAGCTTAGCCATCACCTGAGATGATGATGCCGCCTATAGGTCTTCCAAGCTCATGCCCCCTATAAAATTGGGAAAGTAACTTACTGGTCTCGACGCACTCGAGGGGCCCGAGCGTGATGCGGCCCTGCGCCTCCTCGGCCAGGTCCTTCTGCTGCAGGAAGAACATCTCCGTGATGCCGAGACTTGCCGGCGACACTAGGGTGCCCTCGTCGCTGTGCCACTTGTTCTCGTTCGCGTCGCAGTTGCACGACTGGGACGGGTTCACGCATGTTGCGTTCACGCCGCACGGGCAGTACCCACTGAGGAGATAAGCCGAGTGTTTGTTAGTAGCTTCTAAGAACTAAGACTAAGACCTACCTCGTACCTAATAATAATAATAACAATAATAACTCTTCTCTCCGTCCATTAGTTGCGTCACCAAAAACTTGCACACCACACTTTCTTATAGAATAGGGGTTTTTACGACTGTCCGCGTGAATGTCCACGTAATGCCGATGCGTTGCCATCCTTCGTCCCCTCGTAATGGGCCACCGGCTACACACAAGCCGCACGAAACGCGACACTGGACTTCCGGGTAGTGCCGGCCCAATTCCGTTGCATAGGAGGATGTAGTGTTAAGCGTTTCATGAAACGCGACTGCATAATTGTCACTATTGGGTGGTATTATGTGAGAGAGCTCGGGCGTGATGACTAAACTCAGCTGTAAATTGCAATGCAATATGGCACTGCTGCTTATTGAAAGCTATTGAAAAGTGACCTTTTTTCATTAAATCGAGAGAACGCGCCAAGACAAGGAGACTAGTTCTATGTATTTGCGATTTTCAGGTGACACTTAGCGCAATCTATTTTTAGTAAAAGCGCCATCTAGTGGGGGATTTTAAACAACTTATCTCGACTAAAGACGTCGGCTCATGGCCGGTACACTGAAATTCTAGTGTCCTCGTACGCGTAGTTAGAGTGTGCATTGTTGGTCTGATTAATTGATCTCTGTGTTAATGGCTGATACATAGGGAATAATTTCCAAAATAAGGCTCTTAACTCAACCGTGAACTCCCATACTTCTATAGATTAACATGTTGCATTACCGTTTGACGTTGCCTATATAGTCGACGGCGTCGTCCGACGAGGAGACGAACCAAGTGGCGCTGTGCAGTTCGAGCGGCGCCATGAAGCAGTCGTACTTGATGTACTGGCGGCAGAACAGCGAGTGCGAGATGAGCTCCTGCAGCATCTCCGCCGTGAACTCGCGGTACTTGATCTTAAAGCTGAAGTCCTGACCGAGCGCCGACCGCACGTCCTACGATACACCCGTTTATTATTATATTTCCATCACTATACTTCCAATCTTCTTTTACTATTGGACGTACGGCCTGACTCGTGAAGCCAAAGACTGGCCACTTGTCTGGACAGAATACTGAAGAAAGAGTGAACAAAACAAAGAACTACTAGTTAATCCTCAATTAGCATCATTCATTTTGTCTTGTATGTGCCTCTTCACCTCTTCAACGAGATCAGACGTTTCAATATAACCTAGCTCCCAAGTTCAACTTGCAATTACTTACTACTTCTCAATACCACTGAGCTTAATACAAATGAGAAATAAGAAGAAGAAAGTAATCGTTAATCGTTTGGCAGAGTACAGGAAGTTCCAGCAAATTAACTCAGTTAGGATGAAAACTGGCAGTTTTCACATGTGACAAGGTACTGACAATTTGGATGGTTAGAAGTCCCTGCCAATTGACACTTATGTTGATAACTGACCACTTGGCTGGGCAGGTTGTGCTCGACGACAGTGGTAGAGGAGTCGGCCTCGATCTGGAACTCGCACTTGACGTGCGCGGGCGGGAACTTGCCATTGCCGTCGATGTCTATCAGGTACACGTCGTTCCGAGTGTACCCGAGGAGGGCGAGCTCCTCGCAAGTCTTACGAAACGTCGCAAAGTGGCAGTTCTCTCCAATGTAGCCTGCAATTTGTGAATAAAAGCGTGCCTAAGCTTAGCGAAAGCTAGCATAGTATAAGTATTGTAAAACCTAAAATCATTGCCGTTATGCTGCTGAATTGACGGCACGACCGAAATGGTAACTCTCGCTGACTAACACCGGCATAAAGTGCCGCGGTTTATGAGGAGGGTCCAGTGGTTTATAAGGGTTACGGATTAAAGGAAGGAAGCGCATTAGCATTACGCCGCAGAGGTGTGTGGTCAGGGAAGTGTTGCGTCCAAGGATTACGACCGACTGGCCACGCACCAGTCGGGTTTTTTTACTTAAATTTATGGTCTTACTAGCATAATATGATAGGTATCATAAACTTCGTCTGTTACACAGACAGACAAGAGTATTTTTTGTTGGCGCTGATGACGTTAGCTTCTAAAAGTTATAAACTATAATGTGCAAGTGGTCATGAGGGATAATATGATATATGACGGAATAAGATAAAGCTAAAGAGTTTGTTGTTTTCATATCAGGAACTACAATGTTCTGATTTTCGTAATTCTTTCAGTGTTAGATGGCCAATTTTATCAAGGAAGGATATAATCACGCTACGATCAACTGGAGCAGAGTTATGTCGGCAAACCGCGGGCGGTGCTAGTGACGAACTGCTAGTATGCTGCTGCATGTACCCGTGTTTTCGCAGTTGCAGATGACGCGGTCCTCGCGTATGGAGCAGACGGCGCCGTGCTCGCACGTGTTGGGCCGCGTGCAAGGGTCCACGTAGCGGCAGTCGTCGATGGCCACCTCGCCCACCACGCGCTCCGTGTTGATCACAAACCTACCCGCATTAGAGATGCTTTCAGTATAAAGATTTGCTATTGACCAGCACAAAAACACAGAACAGTGTGATATGTGTGGAATGGAATGGTGAGTAGTTATAAAGTCAAAGCACTGTTTTAAAATATGTGAGCCGATTCTGAGTGCGTGAGCAAATCCCCACGATATTACATTTTTTAAAGCGAGTAATGATTTTTCATAATGCCAAGAATAGTAATGATTACAAGCTGTTTAGGGTGAAATAAATAATTATAATCTAAACTTCCTTATGTATCACTCTGTTCTGACTTTATAGATAATGAAATACGAACCTATATAAGAATAAAACCTAACACCGGTAGGAAGACTAAGCAAAACTGCCTTCGCTAGTCACAATGTGACTGGCAATTTATTTTCCACCGTCCATGAAAAAAAAAATCTGTCAACGAAATGCGGACTCATTAACGAGACACAGCGTACGGAGCTGACATTAAATAATCTGTACTGATTGATAATTTAATTGGTTCATTTACATTTTATCATACCAGTAAATGTATGTCACATTGACATACATTCTTATTGATTCTTGATTGATATGAACAAAAAATAAAAATATCTTTTTGTGTACTACTTGTTAACGTAATTTGAGTCTCAATGTAGCCCAGCGTAACTTTCCAGCGAAATAGCCAAGTTAGTTGTTGTACCTTGGCTCTATGAGTAGTCCGTTGATTTTAATGTTCCGCATACAACCGATCAGTCCCAGATTTGCCGATTTTAATCCGCTCCCGATCACAATCTTGTCTTGGAGTTGGAAGTCTAGGCCTGAAATGAAATAGAAGTTTGATATTTTAATGGTATAAACGTAACGATGTGCGTCGATTACAAACAAGAAAGGCCGTGTTTGTTGATTTGTCAGTAAGTAGGATAATATTGTTTAAGTTATATACCGATCAGTGGCAGAATTGCTAAAGGAACATCTATGGCACCAGCTCGAAGCATTCGTATCTATGAGAAGGGCAGATCCCCGAATATCTGCGTGTGTTGTTATGGCACATCCGTATTTACCGTGTGTATCTATGGGTGGTGGAACTCGCTGAACGCCTGCACGTATTTGTTATGGCACGTCTGGCACCCACTCGAACCATATCGCTGCTTGTTGTGGTAGTCTACGGTGAGCTTCATGCGGCCCTTCGTGTGGTCAAGTTCTATATTGTGCCTATCGCTGCTCACGTTAAACTTTACTTGTGTGAGTACCATCAGGTGTTCGTCAATGTTTGACAACAACTCGAATCTATTCTACAACTAGTGATACTCACCGAACATTTGCGCGTGCTTGTTGTGGTAGTCTACAGTGAGCTTTATGCGGCCCTTTCTGTAGTCGAGTTCCACGTTGTGCCAATCACCGCTCACGTTGAACTTCACCGACTTCAGTACTGTCACATTCTTGCCCACGTCTGGCACTAACTCGAAGCGTATCTCCTCCTTCACCATACGTATCTTTGGACGAGAAATGACAAAGCTTAGGAGAAAATCTTTAGTCCAAATGACTACTACACCCATAATCATCATCACAACTTATGATTATGAAGATAACTCATTCTTGTTCAGTCTTCATCTTCAACAAATGAGGGGACAGCCCCTCATTTGTTCGCTCACAAGTTGCACTAATAGCACTTACTTCACGCGAGTACCACGTGACCTACCACTTGGTCATGGTAAGTCAAGAATATAGTTATATAAGTATAGTCTCACTTTCATTATATTTTAACCAAAATTCTTTTTTGAAGTAATTATTCTTGTTTATCATTCCTAAAACTTGCATGCAAATCATATTTTTGTCTTTTGTTATGTTGTAGAACTTTGATATTTCAGTGTGACAACGCCCCTTAGTATATAGCGTTTTGAAAATGGTTTTATAAACAGGAAATGCGTTTCATTTCTGAAATATATAAACCTGTGCACATAACCTTAGGTTGATTGAATTTTTAATATAAGAATAAATCAAGCACATTTTTTGTCATCATAAAATAATCGTTTTGTTAGAGTATTAGTTAAGAGATTATATGCTATAGTAAATTATTAAATAATCCTTTCATTAGAGTAGTTAAGAGCTTATATGCTATATGTATTACTTAGTCATTCCGTTTGGGTTTTGTGCCCTAATAAAGATTGATGTATGCTTATACAATTAGCATATTTGCATAAGCCCTGCTCTGATATGTACAGAACGGATATAACATATAATATGTGTTCGGTGGACTATTTTAAGGAATGAATGTGGTTTGCAGAGATTATTAACTTTTCAGAAAATTCAGATTAATTATTTTGTATTAATTATTAATGTAGCCGGGTAGCGTTATGATTGAAAGTACAAGAACTAACTCCTACCATTTCTATATATTTCTTAATGAGATTGGGGGCAAAGGAGTAGGTGCGTAGTGACTACCGCTGCCCATAGACATTTGCAAGACTAGACGTCTTGCAGACGCGTTGCTGGCATTTATGGTACGCTCTTTTCTTGAAGACCTCTAAGTCGTATCGGATCGGAAGTACCGAGGGAGGCTGCTGGTTCCACAGTACAGTTGTGCGCGGTAAAGAGAGGCGTTTAAACCGCTCTGTTGTAAATTTACGGATATCAAGGTGATGGACGTGGAACCTAGAATTCTGTCGCGACGTCCGAAAATGGAATTCTGCTGTTGGTGCTAAGCCGAACAATTCCTTGGAGCACTCCCTCATAGAAAATACTGTAAAAGACGCACAATGAACCGACATCTCTTCGTAGGACCAAAGAATCGGGCTGTCCGGGAATAGCTTGGTCGTCAACGATTCGAGCCGCTTTACGTTGCATGCGGTCAAATGAAACGAGCTGATATTGCGGGGCCCCTGCCCACAGGTGGGAGCAGTACTCCGTATGCGGTCGGACCTGCTCCTTGTAAAGTTGCAGCCGATGGGCTGGATTGAAATACCGCCTCGCCCTATTGAGCACACCCATCTTCTTTGAATGTAATTTAGCTTTCGTTAGCAAATGAGCGCCGAAGTGGACGTCACTCGATATGTCGACACCAAGTATTCCGATATTTATATATAGAGTTTAAAAAATCATTAATTAAGTTGAAAAATATAAAACTTTCTTAAACAAAAATCAATTAAAACATATGTTGACGATCGATCCTCCCTAGTTTCGCACGTGAATAACGGGTTGGCTCGTTACCTTAACAAGTTATTCAACAGGACCTTCTTCGGGAGTCGCTCTGTCATGAACCACATGAAAATCCGTTTAGTAAATTTAGAGAAAATCTATCACATAATGACGGCCTTTGGGGTCTTTATATATATAAAACTGAGATATTGACTGAGCTGGCATAGTATATATCATTTTATTTAGGAGCTTTAGCTTTAACTATATAACTTATTAAATTATAATTTTTTAACATTTATGAGGCCGAAAATACAAATACACGTCATGGCAATGACAAAAAAAAAATATGACAGAAAAACGTCTGCCGCGATAACTAGTTGTTGATAATTTCTGCTTTTATTTAATTTATGAGGATTTACTTTGGTATTTTTTCACACCATTGGTAATGTATATCGGAGTTTCATATTAATGAAAGCGTTTTAGAAAATATTTTATCTATGTTTATTACAGTTAATGTAGGATTGTAATGGACAAATATTTTTTCAAATCGATAAAGTAGTTTCGGAGCCTATTCCACACAAACAAACAGTCAAATGTGTCTTCTTTACACTAACAGTATAGATGTACACGGTGAGACCCGCGTTATGCAGACGAGTCTAGCGACACCGTACGTGTTTCAATCCGACAGGCCGCTCGGTAGAACACAAAGGTCTATAGACTCGTGTTATATTTAATACCTTTCTTGTTTGTCTAACTGGTAAGAAATAACATAAACCCTTAAGAGTTTGCTTGTATGTGCGAACGCGTTAAGCTCAGGAACTACTGACCCCAATTGACAACTTCTTATCCTCTTGAATAGTATTGAGGAAGGTACTATCTATCATAACGCTATGACTAATGGGATCCGCGGGGTGATTTTTTACCGTGTAGTATATAACCTCACCTCCCAGTACCCCTGGCCCGTGGTGATCTGGCTGTAGGCGAGCACGGCCATGTTTTTGCTGGTCTTGAACTCGAACACCAGGTTGAAGCCGCTGGTCTGGTTGAGCGGCCACCAGATGTGCGACGTCGCGAACGGGTAAGTTATTGGTATTACTTCGATGTCCACTTCAGAGAACTCCGCGTCTAGCTGCCCTGTGTATGATAGCGTCAATATATATGTGTGTGTGTTACACACACATATATATGGACGCTGTTTGAAATGCGATGGGTGTTCATTCGTTAAGAGCGAATATGAGTCTAAAAGTGCGCAAGAGTCATTTATATTATATGGGAGCAAAACGAGAATTCAGAGTCCATTTACGACTACCAAAGCGCATAGAAGACCGCATAATAAACTGTCATGCAGATGTGTTGCCCTCCGTCCTGCTACCCTCCAATGGGCTACTTAGTACTACATTGAAAACGATACAATCAGCCTTGCTATATGACGCCATTTACTCCTCAATTTTTTTTGATACATGCTGACCGGTGCCACATTTTACATAGAAGTAAAATATTGTAATTGGTATAGTTCCAAAAATTGTAACCTCGAAGAAACCGCAAGAGGATTAAAATCACCGTGGTCCCTCTGCGGTGTGCGGTGCAGGCGCGTCACCAGTCAATGACCCATCAGCTCTCTTATCAATGGCCCAAGCTTTATTGCTAATATATATTATCAACGTACTCAGTAATTTGTAGGATATTTTGGTAGTGCGGATGCTAATGGTTGTTGATGTTCATTTAGCTTGGAATTCTCATTTGCCGCACTATACTATATAAAAGTAGATTACGCGCAGACCACATTCGGCTGGTGAACTGAAGACGCTACAGGTAAATATTGTTCCTTATCAGCCTCATAACATTATCCTACACTGCAAAGCAAATTACACATCACATAATAACAACAATAATGGTAATAACAATAATAATAATAATATCTTTAGACTTATTAAAGCACGTTAGCCTAATCCTGTGGTAAGTACCGTAAGGAATTGTGCTACATGTATTAGACAACGGCAATTTAATATTGTTTATAAATTTAAGACACTGCCGGACAGAGGCCTCTTTCAATGAACGCCAAGACGATCGATCTCCTGCTACTCGCATCCATCCTGGACCGTCTACTGAAATAACATATATTATAGAAATAATATACATTTAAATATTTTTATTATAGAAGTACATATTAAAATGCATAGATAAACATCCATATGGCCTGGGCGGGATTCGAACCCGCGACCATTAAAGCATCAGAGCTACGTTACCACCGCGCCAGACGGTCGTCGCAATTGACGAAGAATTTTTTTTGCATTTTTTCGAAACACCGCGAAAGAAAATCGAAAGACGCGGCTTTTCGCATATTGACGTCTCACCTATGTAGTGCACCTTCGGATTGTTCTGTTTCAACTCGTAAAGAATGGACACGTCGTTGTAATAAACATACTTCAGGTTCCCAGCGAAGTTGTTGAAGGACTTCAGACCCTTCATCTTGTGCAGGTCGGGACCACCGCATATGTAGATCTCGGGATCGATACAGACGAATTTCGCGTCTCCCGGCATCTCATAGGCCGCGACGGTATCGTCCAGATATGTTAGGACTAGTTTCTCCTGTATTATGATGGTGATGTTGTGCCAGAGGTTGTTGGTGACAGTGTCCCCTATGTAGTCCTCTACGGGTCCGTCACCGAGGTCTATTCTTATGGCGAGCTTCTCCTTGTGTATGGAGATCGCTATGTGGTGGTGTTTGTCGTCTATCTGTCCGCTCGCGTAGAACAAGGCGGAGTCGTCAAAGCGGGTCTGAAATATAAATAGGAACACTCCAATGATGACTCTGGTGATACATTGGATAAAGCTTGATGATAATAATGATGAAGGACGCAGATCTGTCGAATACATGAGTCATCGCGTAGGCGCAGTGACATCCGAATAATTTTATGCATATATTGTCCTAATACCAATGCAGCTCTCTCTCAATATTCCCTCAATTCAATGTTTCCAATAGGCCACCGGATACTCACAAGCCGCAATAAATGCGACGGCAATAGCTGCCACTTGGCTGAGGTATCATGTACCAGATACCTCTCATGTCGTGGCGCCCCAATTGACTGTAATAATAAAGTCGCACACTACCTCTTACTTTATTTTTTTATAGGTTTACAAATCCACAATGGCTGTGTTGAACTGAACATTTTTTGGCAAAGATAAAAAAAAAAGTGGAATCCTAACCTTAAAGTGCAAACTAACGCGTGTGCTGGTGGAGTGCACGCGGTCCTTCCAATCGTACACGCGGTAGGACACGTAGCTGGAGCCGCGCAGAGTGAGCACCGTCGCCGCTGTAACACAACTCATCTGTTACACTTTAAGGTGGGTTTCGCCGCAATACATGTAAGGCACTTCTCCTTTTCGGGTCAGTAGTTCAGCCGATCAAATGTTGTCTCGCCAGATTGGGAAATTGTCCTATTTGCATGGACTGGGTCGATGGCGGTCGATAACTCGAATCAGCATACTGTAGCAATCTTTTCTTTCGCGCATGAACTGTGTGCAACTTCTGTGGATGCGAAGAGCAGCCCTAAACATTTTCGTCCGATTGCTATGAGTACTCGTCTGGTGGCGAGTATCCTACGCCGCATGCGCCGAGCTACCTTGTTTGGACTCATGCGGCACTCCGCCGGCGTCAGTGGGCGGCACGCTGCGAACTCATTACGCTGCCGTGCCAACTGCTCGCAAGAGACTTCCGCCTATACACTCGCTTGATGCCGTTTCAGATACATTGCATGCTAGTCCGCTTAAGTGTTAGGTACTATACAAATGTATAATATGTAGGTTGACGCTTCTTTTATATGTGAGGCATCCTTTTACCCCGCTTCAGCATACCCTGGGTGGGTTGCCAACCAGTATGGGTACTCTAAATTTTCTAGCGGGAGAACCTACTCCAAAGGAACGCCTTAGATGGATAAACACGGATTGGTTGGCAAATGAATCACCTCAGCGATAGCAGAGGTTGCCGCTTGGCAAAACATAAGCCGATAGTCCTGCATCTGATTTCTCCCAGGTCGTGTCGGATTGCCGTCCCATCGGTCCCACAATTGTGCAATATAATAGGTCCCGCGCAGTTACCGAAGTTCGGGTAAAAAAAGAGGCAGTTGGAATAAACTAAGCCAATACTCACTATAAACATCACACAGCCGTTCTTCGTACAGAGTCCCAAAACAGTCACATCTATATCCATTATACTCGTTGATACACCTGGAACCTTCGAAGCAGAGATTCTCCATGGTTCTGCATTTATTAATGCAGCCTTCCTTCACGTTCTCATGCTTGGTCGCTATGAGGGGCACTATGGGCAGCAGATCTGACGCAGCCTTGCCCGAACTGAGCACCATATCGCTGATGCAACCCACAAATGACTCGATGATATATTTAACGCCATGTAGTTTTTCTTCAGAACTAAGACCTGTAAAAATATGGATAGTAGGTACGTGCGAAGACAAAAGGTAGTGTTTGGCAGCTGAAATGGACCGAACCTATAGGGGAAGTATTTCTCATCTAAAGTGAAAGCAATGCTGTCGCATTTTGTGTGGTTTGTCAAAATTAAAACATTCAAATTAGGATATTAGAAATCTATTTTTACTTTACTACCATGATTAATTCAAACCTACCCTGACCCGAGAAAAACCAGCGGTACAAAGTCAGTGGGACTGATGCCTCAAGATAACTGTAGTGTGAGAGTCCGAAGGCCTATTGAAGGATGGACTACAAGAAGACGACGCATCTGAGGCAGTCTCCTCTGAACCATGCTGCCGAGGCAAACAATTAATTTTATTGAATACCTTACTCCGTGTAGCTTCTCTTTGAAACTTAGCAATAGAAACTACTTAAATTTGCGCAGGCCTTACCCCACGGTTTCACCCGCGTAAATCCGGTCCTTTTAGCCGTAGCGTCATGGTATATAGCACATAGCCTTCCTCGATAAATTGACTAATCTATACAAAAAGAAAACAGTTATGGCCAGCAGTTACTACTACTGGCCCTAATTGTTTTTTCAGCTACTGCTGGGCGTTTAAACTTACTCTTTAGCTTTCTTTATACTATCATTATACATTATTCAGATGGAGATTCAAGATTTCGACCTCAGCCTTGTGGATATCTTTGCAGTAGGGGATAAACGAGAAATCTGAGCCTCCTACTCGGTAATCACACCAAGGAATCGGAAATCTCTCTGCGTTGTACTCAGTGTCTAAACGACACATTAAGAGGTATTGTCATGCTACATTGCAGCAGAGTTGGGGCGAGACCGATGAGGTAAAGTGAGCCGTGCTGTCACGTTTCATGCGGTTTGTCAAGACCAAATTTTCAAAATAGGATTTCACAAATCTCTTTTGACCATCATTACTTTACTACTACCTGTGCAAGCCTAACCCTGAGCTGAGGGGAACCCAGCGGATCTGGTGTCTTGAGACAATTATTTATGTAAGAGTTCGAATGTTTGGAAATTCGATGTATGGACTACAAGAAGACAACGCATCTGAGGTAGTCTTGCCTGAGTCTCTACTATGTAAGATATTCATTACTCCGCCCCGGTTTCACTCATGCAAAACAGTAACAATGTTAAACTTGCATGAAATTCCGTTCTTTAGACTTTAAGGAAATGTTTTATAATGTGTATAGATGTTGAAATTCCGAATACAGTATCAGGCGTGAATATGTTAAACAGGAACGCCATTGGTATATATACTTAATGGAACCATTTGTTTGTTTGTTTGATTATTTGTTTGTTTGGTTGCATGCATTCACCGATTTGAAAAATTAGTACACCATTAGAATTTTACATCATTAGTGAGGAACATAGGCTCTATAACATTTTCTAAAACGTTTCGATAGTGTGACTAAAATGTAAAAATAAGGAACACCGTTCAAAAAATTAAAGCCTTATTTCGCTGCAGAAATTATTGACAACTAGCTGTCCCGACTGTACTTTTCTCATAAATTTAATTTGTTGTCATTACCATGAAATTGAATCATCATTACCATAAATATATACTTTTTATATTTTTCTAAATCAATGAGTTCTTGCCATATTTCATGAAATATCCTATAGAAGCAAGGGGGGACTGCTAGTGTTTCAAACATGTTGATAATTAATAGCTGTTAGTGTGATTTTTATGCATGTTGTATCAATAATGGAAACGAGACTTTTCGAAAATAGAGGTGACATCAGAACACTTTCAAATATTGTTTTTTTTTTTGGAATAACGTATGCATTCCAAGGTGAACCGGTGAAACACGCAGAAACAATAAACTTATCCTTGTTGGGACATTCGAATATTTTATACACTAGGAGCCAATGACTGAAATGAAACTGAATAAAGTTTCTCAGCTTATGCAACTAACGTGTTGGATATGATTGCTTTAGAACAAAAAACTACCCACCGTGGTACAAGCCATGTCGTGGCGGTGGGGCTCAGTAGCCTGGGGTGAGCCCCAATTGGAACGAGGGGGATGCTCTATAACCCTTTTACAAGAAGAGGGCGCTACATAGCAAGAGGAGGAAAAGAGGCGGCTATATTACGCAAGAGGCAACGAGGTCGGGAATCTCACCCCATTGCACTGTCCAAAAGTCGGCGGGGCTATCACGTGGTGCGAGACAACCATCTGTGGAGGTGACGTCGGTCGATTGGGGGGCGGACGATGGCGTATATCTTATTAATAAAACAATATAAATGCTGTCTCGTTAATAACGGTACGTGGGTCAAAAATAATGTTAATAGCTTACCTCCAACCAGAATGACTGAAGTTAAATTATCCGTTATGCCGTAGTTAGTGTCGAAACTGAGCCCCTGAAATGTTTATTTGTGTTACAATAAAACTACTTTTACGGATTTTATCGCGGTTTATTAAAACTGCTAGTAAAGCTTCTGAAACGTCGGGCTACATAAATAATTTAATAAACCGCGATAAAATCCGTAAAAGTAGTTTTATTGTAATGTCTAACATTCGCGTAAACTTAAGACATGAATGTGTTTATTTGTGAGTAAATTAAACTGGCGCAGCTTGAGAATGTCCGTATTTGAATTCATTAAGAGTCGCCGATACATAGACGTGAACAAAGGTGTCTGACAGTAATTTAATACCATCCTGTATGTTTATTTTACTTTTCCAGATTAGGTTTCTTTCCATTGATAACTATTACAGTTATTAACGATGCGAATGATATTTTGAAGGCAAAGATCACCAAGGAAATATCAAGTCCGAAGAGTACAAGCTTGTAAAATTCGCCAACCAGTACTGTACCAGTGCTCAGGCGAATAAAGGTAAAAAAGTAAGAAAGCGAAGTACCCTCCTTTTCTGTCTGAGACTATCAAGAATATTTTTCATATTGTAATAGAGCCCTTGAAAGATTTCTCGTACCCAACAGTCTCTCAGACTCAAACACTTTTTAGAAGTGACACTCTAATAATGATCTCGCCTAGTGAACATCGAATTTCACCACTACGCTGTGTCACTGGTCCAATTCGATGTATGGAGGAGTAAACAACCCACCTTCAAATACACTTCTTCCTTCAAGTGGTCCACTTTTGCGATGAGTCTTGCTCCGTGCACGTCGATTGTGACCACCACGCTATGCCACTGGTCTCTGTTCAGAGCCCTGCCTACTGTTACCGACGTCAGATGCTTGCCGAATACATGGACCACTGAAACGGGAAATTTTGAATGCTTTGACATTGATTTAAATAGAAGCGGACACAAGGTTTTTATGACATATGCCTTGGAAAAGCTCAAATACAGCTACCACGGAAACTACAACAGTCGATAGGCGAAGACTCCAGGTTGGTTTATTTTACCTATGACCAGATTATAGTTTATTATTCGTTAATGCTATTATTATCGTGGCCTAGCGACTGGATCCATCTCCAACCTCTCAGCGGGAAGAGAATAATGAAGAGCCCGTGGAGCGTCGATAAACGCAGACAATACGGCCACCTAATCGTAATCAGCCTCTCTTCATCAATTGATGAATACACGCAGTCTGCTGCTCACAAGTCAAATTGTACTCGTTGCCACACGGAGTTCCTCGCCACTCTTACGGTAGGTTAGTATACTATAGTGCTAGTATACTATACAAAGAGTACATCAAGTACTCTTTGTATAGTATACTAGCACTTTTTTCCTATTTTTCTCCAACGTGCCACCATTTAAACATCATCAGCAATTCGGCTAATTGCTGGATATTATATCTTTTCATGAATGTAAGAATGTCCAATCGACATGTTCGATTGCATTAATTCATGTTTAAGGCTAAATTTCGTCACGAATTTTTTAAAATGTCGGCATGTCACGAGTTTCGGCAAGGCTTACCTTTCAATTCCCCTTTCTCCACGATAACATACAAGGCGTACGGCTGCATTTTAAAAACAGGATTCTTGACGTTGTGATACACTAACAGCCCGTGTGGCAGTCTGGTGCGGAACTTGAAGGATATTTCCCTGCAGAGCCTGTAATTGTAATTTTAATATTAATATTAAAAGATTTTATCCATCATCCAGCGTCTGCTAATGATACGCCTTATCTATGAAAGCCAAACTAACTCCTGCTACTGCTGATTATCAATTCCCACTCTCTAATTTACTTTAAAAAAATATTTTCTATTTTAATGTTTTTGGGCGAAGCGTAGCCTTACCGTGGAAGATTGTCATTTAATCAGATATCCCATAAATGGGTCTTTTTCGGACCTGAATTTATGTCTAAGCGTGGTGAAGCACAATACAGATCCATGAGTTGTCTTCGGACGACGAGAGCATAAACAGGTAACAAAGCTTACAACACTATGACGAATTCTACTAACTAATAATAAAGTTACCTTAGTTAGAACTTTGTACATATCTGCAACCAACTGAATGGAGGCGTTATCTTTTGAAAAAGAAGAATGTCCTGTGTTATTCAAACTTCTAGAAAATCATCATTATTTTTAAAAATCTTTCACATTGCTGAATTTAGGTAGGACAAATGAAGCTTACCTTAATTGGAACCTTTGTATAATATCCCCGTCCAACTGTATATACGTGTTATCCTTCGCAAACATGAAAGTCCTGTGATGTCCCGACTCCGCGAAGGTGAGAAACCTGTCCCGGTCGCTGGGCGGGATGGGTGGCATGACAGTGGTGTACGTGGAAGAGGATGTGTTGACTGTGGTAATGGTGAGGGATGGGGATGTTGGTGAGATAGTCGTTTGTTGTGGACCTGGAAGAGAATACCCGTGTCAATCTAGCAGTTGTTGCTACATTTTCCACGGCTGTTCAGAGACTTCTGTAAAGATTTTTTTCACCTAAAGTATGTGTAGATTGTACACTTATAAATCCAGTTGTATGCGGTGTTTTACAACCAGACATATAATAAGGACCGCAATACTAGGTTAATGATATTATTATTATTATTATTATTATTATTATTATTATTATTATTATTATTATTATTATTATTATTACTCGAAAAGTACACGATTCAGCCACTAGATGGCGTAACAGTCTAGATGCATGTTACCCACGGTACAGCTTTGAGCTTACCATTTACAATGTGTTGCATACACTTGTTGCACTTCTCCACTATGATGATGGTTGAGAGTTGAAAATAAACGTAGTCGCGTGGCTTACTAGTTCCTGTTATAAGTATTGTAGTTATATAGTCGTGCACGGGATAAGACTTGTATATCCTGTCATGTCCCGGGTTCGAATCCCGGTTTGGATTAAACAAAAAGTGTTATTAGGCTATTTCAATTTCTAATTTATCCGGAGCCAGGAAGTTGGCGGTGTTTAAGCCTCGTGCCTCGGATAGCACGTTAAACCGTCGTTCCTGCGCCAGGTTTCTCCTCGGTCGTGTCGGCAATCCGACACCAATCGGAATAGAAATTTGAGAGCGAGAATGAGAAAATTGAGAGCACTCTCTACAGTTTCTACGCAAACACTTGTGCATTACAACATCATGCGCAGATGGCGCTTATCAATAGAATTCGGCTAGGAAGACATTATTATTGTTATCATTCCAAGCAAGAATTTAAAGTCGCGGCAATTCCAAAAATACTAAAATCACTTTTTCATTTTACGTCGTTCAGTCGTTGTACATTATTCCATAGCTGCCCAATCGGAGCTCGATAGAGCAAAAACTGCTTGTCAGGATGAAGTTGTGCTTCTGTACTTTGAAAGTCTTGTGGACGGTTAAAAAAATTACAAACTATCTAGTGGAAGGATTACCTGTTCTTTCGCAATTTGGTTGGATAACGGGAGGATAAAAAGTAGAGGACAAAATAAACTCTTCTGATAACACCATTGAGAACGTACCTTTATCGTCAGATGTCAAGTCCATTGGAATGCTCGGGTGAACATCAGCTATTTGATATAAAATTAATATAAACACCATCTGTTTTCCTCTTCGTACCCGTACTGCCATTTTGTTCGAATAATGTCATTTATCTGAAATAATTGGATTGAATTAATTGAAAATGAATGTAATACTAGCTATCAGCCACGCCTTGCTAAGGCAGTTATAATCGAACTTAAATATAGTCTCTATTTTAAGTTGAACGAAATTACACACGTATGAGAAATTTCATCAAAATGGTTTCGATCATTTCGGTGTCCATGTCATGCCGTGTTGTTTGTGTGTCTAATATAATAGAACCACTAAATATTTTAGGAGCTATTATCATCAGAAGTGAAATTAAGGGAAACAACGCAGTAGCAACCGACCATACCACCACGGCGCTTGCGTCGTTTGCGTCGCTTACATCGCGCTTTCTCGCGCATCACTACAGAATTATATTCCTTTCTTGAAGGAAAAAACTCGAGAGCAGACACAATTTTTTTCCAGTCGGTTATATTCGAATCTCGACCACTCGGTAGACAATGATCTGAACTGTCTTTGCCTTATGAACTGCCTTAAATTTTATATTCTTTGGATTATGTTTCGTCGCGTTAGTCATGTGAGACTGCATAATTACAATTCGGACTAGACAACAAAGGAGAGATCAAGTTTCTTAGCATGGACCAAGTCAGTAGGCGAGTGATAGTCATCTGTAGTTTGGTGGTATATAGCGACAGGTAATTTTGTTTTAAACAAGTGATTGGACATATAAACAATTGTTCGAAACAAAAATCTACGAACAACATCAAATCCGTATCCTGAACGACGTAAAGTGAAAAAAGTGATTTTAGTATTTTTGGAATTGCCGCGACTTTAAATTCAGTGACATAGAGATGCATCACTAAAGGAGGCCTTAGTGACAGTGAGACAAGGTGTTAAAATTTCATATCTAACGTTTGATCTGCACAAGGTGTTGGATATGAAACCATATGAGTTTAAGACAAGAAAATCAGATGCCTACCTACTGCTTCTTCCCAACATTGGAAACTTACCAACACCAACAACAACACATCATCACGCCAGTTTCCTAGCGGGGTAGGCAGAGAAAAACTTTGTTTTTGGTTTTACAAGTTTTCTGTCATAAGGTGATGGACACTGATCAAATCGCTATAGAATGGTCAATACCGGAGAGATAAGTATGTAGTATAGTCGTAATCATCAGCCGGAGGGCGTCTACCGTTGGACACAAGTCGCGGTCACGAGCCACATGTCTTCACCAAGTCGCCGGCATACTGAAGTTGGGCCACATTATAATAAGTGATCACCAACGTCCGCAGCACCAGAGTGTTGCGGGTGTCTGTGGTTACCGTTAGCGGTCTTTTAGAGATAAGATTACATATCATAATGGTCCATTATGATAGGAGGTTAACGCATCTGCGTGGCAATCATGCATATATCCATGGGCGTCGGTAGTCATCAAAAGGCTTCGATTTCTCGTTTGCCCAGTGCCAGACCACGACAGTGGGTTCAGTCTATCACTGGGATTTGGTCGCAACGGAATAGCGTTTTAGGCAATTGAGGTCAGAGGAAGGATAGGTAACGACGTAGCTGCATCGATATAATTAGGAATGACGAGGCCGATAACAGCTTCTGTCTTTGTGATGTCAGGCCCCAGAAAGGGGAGAGAGAATAATGTGTAGGGAGTCAATAATTGCACGTTGGGGAACGGAGCCGGTGAACAAACGCCCGTGCATCTGGGAGATGCACGGGCGTTTGTTAGCTGTGCTCCGTATACCGAGAGGTGGGTAGGAGCATAGGTGGAGGTGGGCAAGTGCTCGTTTGCCTCCTTATGCTACAAAAAATCTTATTAAGATTACAAGGACTAAAAAGCTTTTTTTTTTGCGTATAAGCCAATGTACAAATCCAGACAAACAAGACAATAATTTGCACATTAGAATGTATAAGCGCCGTTGAATGCCAGACCAATCATTAATCGCAGATAGTGTTATGTGTTTTACATCAGATGTAATACTGTTTTATTTATCTTTTGCTTTTTTTTGTATAAAAATGTTCATCGTGTTTATGTGAAGAGAGTGGTGAATGTGAAGGTGGCTGGGCAGTTATGTAAGGATCGTGATATGTGGCGCTCAGTTCTCCGGCTGTCAGGGAACTGGCGTGAAGTGTTGTTGTTGTTGTTAATTCTCCTTCTCATATTTACCAATGCCGCATTGTAGTCGAATAGGGCCAACACAACACAAATCCTCCCTTCCAATAGCTCACTGGCTCACCTACTCACAAACCGTGCGAAACGTGACAACATAGCTGTCATTTTGATGTAGTATCATGTGAGCGAGAGGTTCCCCGATAGTGTCAACCTAATTCGACTGCTGCAGCAGGGCACTGCCTCTTATAAAAAGATTTGAGACAAATCCAAAGTTTCAAAGATAAAGGATGGATTATTTGTAAAGAGAATAATTTCCTTTAAAAATTCTCATCCGTTCTTTAAATTATTATAACTACAAGCAAATTTGAACCCTTTTAATGGTACGTAGGGAACAATATGAAAGGTTTAAAGTCTATAGGGGTATAGAACGGAAACATGGAATCAGATGCACACACACTAGTGTTTGTCGACTAAAACACGACCAATATATCTTGACCTATGGAACTCACAAGGTATTGGTTTGAAGTTGCCAACGAAAAGGATATTAATGAAATGTAGGAGCTCGCGCTTGCTGGACCTTTGTCAGACTCAATTGGTTCGAGTGTTCCTCGTGATAGTTTTTGGAATAAAAAGATTTTTTTAAAATAGGACTAAACTATTACCGGTAAAAATAAAACAATGTGGTTTCAATACGAGGGTTTAATTTGAATCGGGAAAACTATAAGAGCAAAATAAATTTAACATATATATAATATTTTTTGTTGATTTATGCGTGATTAAAATACAATATTAAAGAATATACATCAAGTTATTTAGCGTTGCATAAAATCTTACTTACATTGTAAAATTTTGTTATTCTAATTTAAAAATGTGCGCGTCCCCTTTTATATCACCATTAGAATTTAGAATACAATTCATTGTTGCCAAACGTATGCATATTGAAATTTGTTTGTTCTAGTTTTAAATTATATTTTTTCACTGTTATAAACTGGTCGCACAAGGACGTTTGTTGTTCGGTCCCGTCAATCGCGGCGCACTGAGACAAACTTTAACAGCACATAATGACACCTATAAATTGTCCTCGCGGGTCAGACCCTGTTCCTGGGGCCGGCTCACAGCACACGAGCAGAGAGGTGGCGGGAGCGGTCATTTATTTTATTTTGATTTAAGGGTGTACCATTTTTGCACTATAACTATTAATAGGTAAAAGTTTACAGCACGAATAGTTTGAAATTTTAAAAAACAAAAGACAATATCGCAATTTTTCTATTTGTAGCGCCCGCGTTTTTACCCGCGTTCTATTATTCTATTACAAATTCTCTTTTGTCCAACTCACTGTTGTAGGGATTAGCGCGTTCAAACAAACTTTATTATAAAAACATAGACGTATAGCGAGTGGCTCGTGTCCGTGTCTTATGGCGCTCTATGGGGCAATAGGGTGATAATGATGTTGGTAGCTTTTCCACCATGACTATGGTGGCTATATACACATGCTATTGGTTGACTATGGACCAAAACGTTGAGGATTTGTAATGATGATTCTTGAATCAAGAATTGGAAACGAATCTGAATTTAGTCGATGCTAAGTGAGCTGTGTCTGTAGTCAATCCACTAAATGCCACCAGAAAATGTAGGCATAGCTAAGTAATTATTATTTATCTACTTGTATTTAATAAATTCCAGATGTTTTATAATCAATTTTAAAATAAGTATACGTTAGTAAGAGTTAGTACCGGGGATTTACCTCTCGTTTATGACACTCACGTAAAGTGATTGCTATGCTGTCGCGTTTCGTACGGTTTATGAGTAGCCGGTGAAGCCGAAAGGAGGGGAGCATGACAACAATGTGGGTAACCATGGGAGTTGGTAATCTTCAAATGGCTTCGGTGACTAGTTCGCTCCTCTATACTATAAAAATAAAAAGTTTTACACATTTTCAACAATTTAAGAATAAAATCTTAATTGGTTCGACATGTGCTATTATGGCCGATGCAACTGTATCGCCCCTGTAGTATGTACTCCGAAAAGAAACCAGTGGTTTTACCGAATTTTATGCATTAACAGTACTATAATCTTAACTACACTCAAAATATGGTTTTAAATATTGTTGTTTAATAATTGGTTTAATGTGTCGTCACTTCTTAATATTAAAAAGTTTTTTAGTACCTAGAAGTGCTTTTGTATTGCATTAACGTTTTACTCTCAGTTAAGTAGACGATATCTATGCAGAGAGAGACTTGACACTGTTCTTAATTGCTAATAAACAATAATTCGCACACTGCAACCGCTGACACTAACACCTGTAATATTGTTCAAATGTATTACATGCTCACATTAAGTATTCGGAAGATTTAAAAAATAGAAGAAATTGGACTCTAGATACTAATGCCACGAATCAATGACCAAATTAAAAAAAAAAAATGTTTGGCAAACAATCATCTCATATTTGGAATTTGGAGCAATACCGCACGATTAGAATTTTAAAATACGTTCCGTGCACAATGCCAATACTTTTTACTTTGTTATCTATAACTCAATATTTGTTTGAACGTCCACTTTCTTAAGCGTTCCATTAAGTGGACAATTTTACACGCTTTCATCAGCTTTATATTTGTTTACAATAAACTTCGTGACGACATTCGCGACGCGTAAATTGCATGATTTATAAATTGCTTTAGTCAATTTTATATAATGTTTGAATAGCCGTGGGCGTGTTAGTTAAATATTTGCGGTCGTAGAGGTACGAGTCTTGGTTACTGTAACTATTTAGTAAGATTAAATTGAGTACAAATTAAGTAGGTATTTTGCGATACTTATAACTATAAATATTTTTAAGTCTTTCGTATTCGATTTCTATAAATATGATTTGGACGATTTCGATTATTTCAATTACATTTTTTTATGCAGATGCGTTGCTCTCCTACACCCTTCCCCCATATGTACCACTGACCGCACAATCCGCGCGAAACACACGACCACACGGCCATCAGTTCTAAGTTTGAGCAAGCAATGTCTTAACCTCCCAACATGTCGTGTGTTAATTAGTTAGTATAATATAGGAATATATGTTAGGCGATAGAGTAGGCCTAAATGATTAAAGCGTATCGAGTCTGCCTATAGAAGCTGGAGTTTTACTTCTCAACGAACATAATTCTGAAGTAAAAGGCGCAGGAGACGTAAGCGACGTTTGCTCGGTAAAACGTTCGATCGACTGCTCAATTGTTGTATCACACGAGCTTACTCGTCATATTTTTTCATACCGTACTTCGTAAGTCGTTTCTCGTTAGTAGACTCATAAAATCTGATGTCGACTAGAATGATCGTATCGACCCATCTTATGTGTAACTATTTAATATGTGTATTTTTTTTATAAAATAACGTTCCCTCTGCTTACCCCATTAAGGAAATGGTGCGAAGACGTTTTGTATTGTTGTTGGTGTTGTTGTCGTCATTTATATAAAATTAAACAGATGAAAGTTGTTTGATAGAACGCGCTAATCTCAGGTACTACTGGTATTGGACCCCTAGTTCCTCGGATCAGTTCATTTATCCAAGAACACACCATCCTCCTACGACAGGACGGACAGACAGATCTAAAACAAAGTGCCTGTGCAGAAAATGAAGTTTAACGTCTAATTCTTTTTCTCTTTGGTTCGGGCATGTAGAAAGAATGACAGTTGAATGGTTAACAAAACAGAGATAAAGTGCGAATGTGGAAGGATGTAATCGTTGGGGAAGACTAAGACTGACATACCATGGTCAGATGGACTATCCGAAGTGTCAAGACTAAGACTGACATACCATGGTCAGATGGACTATCCGAAGTGTCAAGAGTAAGACTGACATACCATGGTCAGATGGACTATCCGAAGTGTCAAGAGTCTTCGCAACCGGCGAGTTTGCATATACATAGTGATGAATGTGGAGGAGGCAAGGCAGGCATGGCAGGATGACGGATACTTAAATTAGCAATAGGTAGGAAGAGGTAGTGCCATGCTGCAAAGGAGGAGGTAGTGTCATGCATGGTGCATGACACTACATCCTCCTATGAAACGGAATTAGGCCGGCACGACCGGGGAGGTACCTCTCGCTCACATAATACCGCCGTAAAGTGACATTTCAGTGTCGCGTTTCGTGCGGTTAGTGAGTAATCGGTGGTCCATTTGGGGGAGGGAGGAGGGCAACGCAACGGCATAGTAATAATGTGGATATTTATGTATGTCGGTAGTAATAAAAAGGCTCCGATTTCTCGTTTGTCCCCCTATTCAATAAAAAATTTATTGATATGTTGACTTGTCATTCAAAATAATTAGTTAATTCCTAAGCGCACTGCTACACTGTCAATAACGCTTTGTTCTCCTGTATTCAACTAACAAGTTGAAGACTAGTTTTCAATGTAAATTATGATGTTGAACTTGAGTCTAATACATATTACTTAGCGCCTCCAACCGGTTTGGCGTTGAAAGATCTAGATTGTGACATTTGACCTAACCGACTTACGGTGATAGTGGTTTAAATCGCCATTCTTGAACCTGTTAAGTTTATACATATCATTGACAAAAGAACCGTTGAATAGTGGAACAAAAACGACTGCTTAACATGTTGCTGACAAAGAGAAAAATAAAACACAAAACAACGCTGGTTAAGTATCCGCTTCTTCAGACCCCCTTATTTGTTTAGAATATTTTCGCAAGATTTCTTTTACTAATTGATCAATATAGACCATGTACGTACATGAAACACTTCTCTTTTGGGCTACCCAGAGCGTAGAGCAGTAGCTGTTCCCGGCAATGCCACGTCACGAACGTATAAAATTAAATATTATTAGGCAGTTTTACTGTCTAGTCTCCTTTTTTTTGTTGACACGGGGAAAAGCATTTACGCGCCTTCACCGGCCCTGGGTGGGGTCCAGTGGGGTGTGGGGCTCGCGGCACACTTCCGAAAACTCACGAAAGCTCTACCGCGAGTACCAACAGTGTCGTCTTTGGTAAGGATCCCCGGAACAACAAATCATCAGGGTACCTCGACGGCCTGTCAGCCCTTTAAGGGACCGACGCTACCTCCACAGATGAGGTTGCCGGCACCACAGGACAACCCCAGTAACTTTGGGACAGTTCAATGGGGTGAGGTTCCCATCCTCGCCCCTTGCCCCGTGCGCAAAAGCGCCGCCTCCTTTTACTCTTTTGGCCCCTCTTCTTATAACGCCCATTGTACCCCACAAGGAGCGGCTCCTGCTCCTGCTCTTTAGTCCCATCTTCTTATAAGGTACAAGGGCAGCCCCCTTCTCGGTTTAAATGGCTTTGCCCATGCCTCGACCCACCCCAGGCTACTGAGCCCCACCGTCACGACAAGGCTACAACCATTGTGGGGATTTCTGTCAAGTCTCTACGTGCCTGTGAAGTGATGATATTATCAATTATTTTGGTTTAGAATAATCTAATGATTATTCTAAGCCAAAATAATCGAATAAAATAATTCTATGAGATTATCAGTTCTAATGTGAGTTCAATTATTATTGCTATTGACACTCTTGTCTGTTTGATGCTTGACGTCATGACGTTGATATTTCTTGCGAAATTTTTGATTTGTTAGCCAGTGATCCGCCTTGGCTTCGCATGGGAATAAATCGTTACTTTATAAAATTATACACTAAAACCTTCCTCGGGAAACATCCTATCTCAATACGACAGGACGGACAGACGGAGCGGGGTGTCCTTGATATCAGGCCCACAGTTCTAAAAGAAGTACCTATGTGGTAAATCATTAAGTGGCCAGTTACAGCATCAAAATTCTAAATTTACAAAATGTTCTAACATCAAAACAGGAGAAATAATCTTTCTTCATAGTTTGGGGTAAACGAGTAGTCTTTTGATAACGAACAAAGCCCTTAAACATCCGCATAATAGTTTTAGTAGATTTATCGCCTGCCCTACCTCCTCTTCTACAATGGAAAACTTACAAACCACATGAAACGTTTTCCGGCGATATCACGTGAGCAAGAGGTACCTCTGGTCGTGCTGAACCACGTCAGCTGTAATACCTCTAACTACATAGGACTACATAAGTATGGTGATGTTTTTTTTTGGCTGATTACCGTAATCATTGAAAGGAAACGATGCAATTTTTGCGGCCGTTTTGTGTTATGTAACGCAAATGCGATACATCAGTCGCCGGTGAATGGCGGCCATCGCTTATGTTGTCCGTATGTTTCCATTGTGTACATTTTTGTAAGAGGACATTGCTGGCTACAACCGGCTGGCTCAGTAACGGCAGGTCATATATCTTTATCTATGTATTATATGCATTTCTATAATAAAACTCTTAAATACATCAAATTTCTTAAATTTATCATCATATTAAATATATTTCCGTCGTTTAGTACCTGTAACACAAGTCTTTATTGTACTTAGCACGAGCCTAGGCTAACAGTTGCAGTGTGACAACTCAGACATTATTATTGTGATATATTTGCACAGATATATTTATGTGCTGTTGGGTCACTCTGGCTCCGACTGTTTTTTATACCTTTATACTGTAAAAATGTCAAAAGTGTGTCAGTACCGACACCCGACTGGAGTTTACTTGAACGAACATGATTCTGAAGAAAGTTGTGCAGACAGCAGCGGTAAGCGACGTAATAGAGATAAAGCGTCGATGCTTGAACGATCATTAATCGTTAATTCAAAAATAAAAAATAAACATTCCATTGTGTGCACATATCGGGTGGTCGCTCTCGGAAGTCACTTATCAACTGTTATTATACTCGCTTTGTGTTTATAATAAGTATGAGCACAATAAAGTAGTAAAACCTAATAAAAATACTTAAACGTCGAATTACTATGATTGACACTTGACCTTCATCTTACACGAGTAAATGCATGTGAACATGCAGTAGTGTGAGAATCGTTTCATTTTAATTAAAATAATAAAATCGAATATTATTATGCTAAGATATATTTTTTCCCAAATGAAGTTTCATTAATCCGAATATTCTCCTATTTCTGAGGTTTATTGGTATTTTAATGAGAGAAATGTTAATGTTTAGCAGGTGGACTGATTCAATATTGCGCCGGCCCAGCATACCGAGGAATGAGCATGAATTTGCAATGATGACAGGTGTAAATAAATATTAAATAAAATAAAAATACAAGTTTAAAAGGAATGTGTTAGCACTAAAATATTAGCTTTCTTCAATCTTCCATACAATCTTCGACTGTATCAAATTCCTGCATTCGCACATTTGTTTAAAAAAGCGATAGGGATTTTTTCGTCAAGTATTAATTTGTATTGCCAAACTTAAAAACGAATTGAAAGCGTATATATTTAAAATACTTTAGCGTATGCAACTTAAGATATAATTTTACTCTAAACACGAATGCCATTTGACCTTCAACTGTCAACTGTCTCTCGAAATGTACAGATTACATTTAAAATTCTGTTGGTACACGCTTATTAGTATTTACCCGATGAAGGTTAATAAAGAATTATATATGTACACCATACACCCAATAGCTTGATAGATTTAATCAGGATTTAGTAATAGGGATACACCGCATGAAACGCGATAGCATAATTGTCACTTTACGCCGGTATCATGTGAGCTAGAAGTACAGCCGCGGCCGTGCTCACCTTGGCTGTAACGCATCAATGATTAATGGACGTCTTACAATTTAAAATTTTGCAGACAAAAACTTAAATTTATTTACAGGGATCCTTACAGCTGCCGTGTGAACTACGTGTCGTGTCGTGTGGCAGCGGGCACGCGTAAGATCGTTGACCGTTGGCGGATGCGATGGCGACCCATCGGCAGACACCAGCCCGTGCTCACCCTCCATTACGAACGACCTAAATAAACTAATCTCATTACGTATAGTTTCAATGAAATCAAACAATCTCATTGCAACTCATAGTTTCTTTTAGAATACAAATAATCTCACTCAATCTCCATCTAGTGAGCGAGAGGCACGTCGTGCCGAGCCAATTCCGCTGTAATGCAACACGGCACTACCTCCTATGTGACTTCGTCCTGCCATATTTTACAACTTCTTGGATCACCAGTCACATTTGGCATCGAGAGCGTCTACAAAACATTACTAAAACTATACATACTAATGATCGCCAGTTGTGGTTGAACTCTACTGAAAGTATTCCACTGATTTTCATAAAACTGTATGTTTTGTAGTATCTCAAGCGGTGGTTCTCAAACGGTCCGCGGACCTCTGGTGGTCCCTGCAAGCAACTTCAGGTGTCCGTATCCATATGAATGAGTGACAAGAATCAACAGTCCACGGACCCACTAATCTATCTTGGTACTGTCCTACCTCTAAATCAATAAACCGACTGGTTGGTCTATGGTGGAATGTAAATTCCTCAGGACTAGAGGAATAGGAACTGGTCTTCATCCCGAGATTCTCACGACAGCTCATTCGGTAAACGACCGAAAATAGGCAATAAAAACTCGATCTTGTTTATCGCGTTATTGTACTCCATTAAGGGCTTCGGTGGTCCAGTGGTCACTTCACTTGGCACTTCGGTCTTCCACTCACCCCTCTTATAAGAAGAAGAGGCTTAAGTTCAGGAGTAGGAATCGCTCTCGGTACCCGTCTTGTAGGAAGAGGGGTCCTAAGAGCAATAGGAGTTATTATATAGGAGAATTGCACTGTCCCAAAGTCGGTGGGGTTGTCTTGTGGTGCGGGGCAACCCCATCTGTGGAGGTGGTGTTGGTCCCTTACGGGGATGACTGGCCGTCGAGGTGCCCTGAAGACCTCGCCAAGGGCGGCACTGATGGCACTCGCGGTGGTTTTTGTGGGTATTAGGCACTATCAGGTGACGCGAGTCCCGCACACCACTGGACCCGACCCAGGGCCGGTGAAGGCGCGTAAATGCCTTTCCCCGCGTCAACAAAAAAAGTCTATTGCTCATTTGCGAGCTTGTGGCCAAATAGGTTATGATGATTAATGCATAGACAAAATAATTCCTTACAATTTTTATCTTCATACTGTCACGTATGCCCGCCGCCGCACGTATTGTTATGAAACCAGATATATCAACTGTGCATACACTATTGTAATTCAGGGCATTCGAGTTATCGTGTTACAATCATTTACATATCAAAGGGACTGGAGCCTTCGGTTTAAAGGAATTTGTTACATTTCCTTGTGAAATCATTTCATAAAGTCACTATCTGGGCGCTACTGGACACGATAATCCTACTAACCTTCATGTTAATACGCGAAGAAGAATAATCCCATCCCTTTATTAAAGAAATGTGCGACTGAAGGAATTAGAAATTTGGGACAATTGAAGATTGTATGAAATATCTTGTATGAAAGCTAACCTTTTAACATAATATGCATTAGATATTATTTTAATTAAATAAAATGACACACACTTTACGGCACGCAGCATGCATGACTTGTGTAATATGAAATTAGCAACTGTCAAACTCAATAATTTTACTTAAGGTTATAATAGTTTTTAGTTTCGTTGACAAGTGGCAAGAAACGGAGCCCTTATAGTTTCGTCACATCCGTATGTCATAGACGTTTTACTCGAAAAGCTTTTTACCTGTGGATACTGTATATTTGAAATTTGGGAGGTAGTTCTTCGGGTGGGCATAGCTCATTGGATAGGTTCTTCTAAATAGTATCGAGGTTCCTAGTAAAGTTTTTTGGTTATACGAATACTTTGCGAATTATTTGCTTCAAAAGTGGTAAAAAGTGCGTTCTCCTCCAACACTTATTTAAAACCACCAAGAGAAATGTAAAAAAAAATTGGCATTATAGAATTTAATAAAAAGTGGAACAAAAATTGGTTGGAAGAAATCGATTTAGTAGTTTAAGGCATGTGCAATTTTTTTTAGCTTGCTGCCATAGGCGAATCCGACTCCCTCTTGGCCGTTTTTTTTTATAAATGGATGTGCTATAACTAGTCTACACATTAATGTAAGCATTTGAAGTTGATCGAGTTTCGATGGCCGGGCGATCACTAGTGTTTATAAATGCGTAAGGGTGCAAGTTGTATGAGTGTTTTTATGAGTAGCAGACGCTCATACGCGTAAAATATACTCAACGGAATGGATAAATGACATGGTATAAGACAGACACACTGTACATATGTACAGTGTGTTTGTGTTATATCAGTATAAGACAAACATACTGTACATATGTACAGTGTGTTTGTGTTATACCAGTATAAGACAAACATACTGTTTATACCGATTAAAACGAGGACAGTTTTAAATAGCGGAGCGCAGCTAGTAATTAAATATTTATACTTCGTTATTATTTTGTTATATATATTATAAACGAGAATCAGTGAAGTGAGAATCCTTTTTACGACTACCGACACCCATGAACATAAGCATAATTACTATGCCGATGCGCTGCCGTCCTTTTCTCTTCCGCCAATGGGCCGCCGGCTACTCACATGCAGCACGAAACTCGACACCGCAGATGTCGCTATACAACGCTGTCACGTGAGCGAGAGGTATCTCCCAGGTCGTGCCGGCCCAGTTACGCTGTAATGTAAAATTACACTACCTCTTACAACATGGCACTTCTCATTCTCATTCTTAGATAGTTATTTTTGTATGAGTTACGTATTTTTTCTTGAAAACTTATGTCGTTAAAGACGCGTCACGAGATCGGTTCACCGCAATTGCAACTTTATAACACACCGTATGAGGAATGCGTATTAACCCACCTTAGCTCAAGACTTATGGCGATGCACGATGGATCTAAAATGTCACCAAAACAATTTGGATCAAGAGCGTTGTTCTTTGTATCTCTCTCATAAGACGAGGTTGCCCTCCCTTTCTTGGCTTGTATAAGACATTGTAATCGTCTACTGTTTCCGCTTTGACTAGGGAGGGAAACTGGAAATACTTCATTCGCCATCTACTTTTTTCTGATGAAATTCGTTACGGGTCCTAATACAGTTTTAGCTTTTTCCCTCGGGCTCCCCTCTGATCATATCGGAGGTTTCACAGTGGATGCCTCTGTCGGTCTCGGTGACATAGAGTAGTGTGTATGAGTCAGCCAAGCTCGTTTAAAAAAGACGAAGTAGGAAAATAGTATGCGAACGAAGTCTTACGCTTGGGATAAGTGTGGATGAGAACCAATGCTCAATGTTGGTGGGTTGTTTAGTGGTGCAGAACAAGGTAAACTTTCAGTGGAGTACTCGTTGCTGCCTCGAAAGCTGGTAAATGCCTGTTGCTAAACACATGTCGGGCATTTCAGTAAAGGTTGCAGCAATCGCTCTAAAACAGGCAAATATGCCACGAGTACCCTCGTGTCCCTCCCAGTCCATCATCACCATTATTGATCCAGGAAGTCAAAAACATTCAATAGCGCGTGCAACGTGTATCAAACTCAAAAGCAATCAAAACTACGAGTAATATATTAATCATGGTTTAGAAGTTTAAATATGTTGGTACGTATAATATAACCCTTACTTAGCTCGACATTTTTTACATTTTTTATGTTATTTTTTTATTTGAAATTTGGGTTTTGCACTTTTATCTGGTTTATGTATGATTTATTTTACTGTGTTCTACATCTAGTCTATACTATGGAGTAGTACAGGATGTTACATAGGTAAGACACCGCGACTCTAATACCGACAATAGAAAGTGACAAGTGCTTAATACATCTGTATTACGTCCTGCCTGGTCAAGAGTCGGAGCGGGACGACGCCAACGACTTTTCCCATCTTTAGAAGCAATATAACCTCCGTAAATATAACCTCCGTAAATTTTAGAAACAAGTTCCTCCTCAGATAAGCCAAACACTAAATGAGCTCAATTATCCTTATCCACGACACCGCAAATAAAACGGCATCGTGCGCGCGCCGTCCCACTAGAGTGGGGAGGGGGACCGCTTCCCCCTTTTCGGTCCCAAAAATAATCACTATAGGGTACGCCCACAATCAACCCGGTTCATCTCTTCCCATCTGCGGGAAAAGAGGGGGGTCTGTCCCCATATCGTCTCCCTAAACCTGAAGACGAAAAAGTCTTCGTAGTCAGTCGAACTGTTGAGGCTGGACTACGCCGCCAACCAGTATTAGGTCCCTCCGAAAAAAAAAAGAAACAAGTTCATTAAATCTTTAAATGTGGTCCATATAATGGTGCTAAAGAAGTGCGTATAAAACTTATTAAATGTGGGTGAACTCGTTTTTTTTTCACCCCACAGTTACGTGTATGGACTGCATTGCCATAAATAATGTTACTTTCCAAAATTATACAACGTCTTTTTGTACTATTCCTACGATCGAAGTTCGACCTCAATTATAAAATAACAATTTAATGTGTGCTGGGAACGTGGGGACACATCTCATTTTTTTTAATGATTTATTTAATTAAAATAATAAAATCCAGTTACACTTTCTTCTTTGTAGGGCAATTAACTAAGGCCTTCTTTAAGTTGTATATTGTAGAACACCACACAATTACATGACAATTAATAATAGTTACATAACACATATTATTATTTTTTCTAACTACTAGTGGCACTAGAAACTAGCGGTTCCCTGCGGTTTTAATAGAGTAACCTCGCATATGTGGGCTATCTACACCGATCTACACCAAAAATATTGCTAATCACACCATACTGTTCCGAGTGTAGACTGGTATAAATACATATTTATTTCTTTATCAGTGAAGACGTCATTTACGGTGGACACCTTCGGGTGACGCTTATAACATAAAAACCGGCCGTATAGTGTAATATAAAAAGAGCGAGCCGGACTCGCGTATGACGGGTTCCGTAGCAGCGAACGAAAAAATCACATTACCCTTGAACTATCAAATTGATTGTGTTCAAACTAATTTCCGTTTTTATTGATGTTAGAGGTTTACTTAATTTTTATTAACAGTAAGGTAGTTAGAAAAGCTAGGGGAAGGACGACGACGACAACGATGACAACGTCGTCAACGAGAACAACGACGACAACGATGACAACAACGACAACGACGACAACGATGACAACAACGACAACGACGACGACGACTCCCTGTCCCTGTTCACCACTTAAAAAGAAATATAAGCTCTATTTCGTTTGGAATAGGTAAGTCCATCTATCCAATGTATCGATCACCACTAGATTTTTTTTCCACAAAATTATACTACATCATTTTGTACTGCAACTAGTGATCGTCAGAAATTATACTACATCATTTTGTACTGCAACTAGTGATCGTCAGAAATCGAAATTGGATCACAATTATATTTAAAAAAAAAAAACAATTGAAGAGGGGAAAGAATTATACACATTCTGTAATTTTTGTCCCCTCGGTTACATGTATGGATTACCTTTTTTTTTTAAATAAATTTCGAAATCATATTACGTAACATTATTTAATGTACCCAGTAGAGTTATAAAATTTCAATCATATTTATTGTACCCAAATTTACCGACTGAAATTATAAGCGTTCCATTTTTTCGCCATTTGGAAATTGTACCCTAAAAATCTGCATCTATGTGAATTTCTCAACACATTACAAGAGCAACAAAATGTTAATAGAAGGATGTTACGTTGGCTTAATGCACATTGCGTCTGTCGAGTGTACATTTATATTACTGATGACTATTATTATAATTCACCAAGCCTGGTTACGGCATGAGTATGGTGTAAACTTTAACGAGAATGTGTTATGGAATTAAATATGATAATCGTAATACTGACTTGTAGTTGACGTAGCACGTAACAATCCTCTCACAGGAGTTTTATCCATAGGAAACAATATGTAGGAACGGAGTATGAAAATATATCCAGGCATAACATCATATGAAAGGGAAGACGAGTTGCCCGCCAAAGATCAACCGAAAACTTACAAACCGCACGAAACGCTATAGAGCAGCTGTCACTAATCACTTACATGTGAGATGTGAGCGACAGGTCTCCCCGGTCGTGCCGGCTCAACTCAGATGCAATGCAGCCTGGCTCTATCTCTAACTAGGAAATAATAGCAAAAGCAAAGTATAATATTGATATGTAAGTAACGCCTTACTACATATGTAGGTATAGCTTTTTATTGTAATTTATGACTAGAGGGCACTATAGTTTAGCGTTTACATCGTCTAATCGTTACTTGGTAAGCAATATATTCTAGGACCTTTGGAATAATAATGCACATAAAACTTTATTTGCCAACATTTCGGATACCTAGTTGTTGGTCCTGTATGGGTAGCATTACAAGGCTAATTACTGTAAATGTATAAACTATAAGGTGTTACAACCTCTCTCTGCTGATGTGGATGATGGTTGTGATCAATACCTTAATCAGGTGTTCATAATCATTATCAGTCCTTATCGGTCCTCTGCTGGACATAGGCCTCTCTCAATGAACGCCAAGGCGATCGATCTTCTGCTACTCGCATCCATCCCGGACCGGCTACTGAACGGAGATCGTCTTCGTGAACGGTCGACCAACACTTCGTTTTCCCAGACACGTTCTACACTCCAGAACATTTACCTCCTTAATCAAGTGTTAATAAGTGTTAATTAACCTCTTTCCTCTATAGAAAAGGCAATATCGATTACCTACTATGATATATGTTCCCACAATAGGCAATTGCTGGAGCTACATAAACTTACAATAAGACCGTTTTGCGCAATGGGGTTTTAGTTAAAATTAAACGAATGGTACCAAGTACGAATGTAAACGGATCCTACACGACATGGGCACTCGCTTTGTACTTATTACAAAACATATTGCGATAAAAACGAGCGAATTAAAAATAATCTGTACTGCAATAGCGTTTTTGTCGTAGGCTTTGACGAGCGCAACAACAATATTACTAAATGAAATTACTCTTGAAATGTTGCGGCAAACATTGAAGTTGCCATGCAACTAGATTCTGCAAAACGCGAAAGCCGAACGCGGCAAAGTGAACGCAGCTACATCGCGCCAGTCGATTGGTAGAGGGAGAGGAGAGTAGAACGCTTGCGCGCCAACGCGTCGCCCGTGCTGTCAATTTAGCCGCGCGCGCATCTTACTTTAAAAACATCGGTTGCCATTAAAATCTCGTTTTTCCAAATTTAAATAAAAAGTGTTATAGACGGAACCTGTGTTCAGTGTTTGTGTACTTTTGTGTTATTTCACACAAATAACGTGTAACGGTGTGGTGAACTGTCTTGTAGACTTGATAATTTCAGTGCAGTGTTTCAAAAACCAGTGTGCCGGAATTATTAACGGAATTGCCTAAGAGAAGGTAAGAACGGATGTTTACAGTTATGCATATTGTATAATATCGGAGAAAGCACTAAATAAAACGCCAGAATTCAAATCAGTTATAAAATATCTGTGAATGCAGTGTTTAATAAAAGCCAAGTTCTAAATAACTTTCCTGTAATCACTCTTGTTTATTTATTGATTTCACAAATATAAAATGTCTTTGTAACCGTTTGTAAACTGGTTTGTGTTCAGAATAAATATGAGAGAAATGTACCTGAGTCATCTTTACGGTTCTTCTGCCTTTTGTTTATTTTGAGAAAGCATGGCCATTTTCCAATATGAAATATGTATTGTTATGTTTAGCGACTGCGCTCGACTTTTCCAAAGATTTCCTCTCGAGTCTCCGCTTACTTTAATTATTCTATGTATCTACGAATACAGTCATAAAAATTGATAGACTAGTTCAAGACTATTTTCTACAATTTTTTTGTAGCCTGATATTATATTTTTATCTTCGGATAAAGTGTTAAATTTGGGATAGGTGCTTATTATTCATACCCATGGAGCACGTTGTAGTACCATTTGCATGAGATAAGGAGGTACTTACTATGGTTGAGTTTACTACAACTTTCTGGTCTTGATTTAGTGTACCCGTACGGCGTTAGTAATTCTTATGGCAACAAATAGGAAAAATAAACTGAGGAGATGCCTAATGTGTATGGACATTAGGCATCTTAATGTTTGATCCACTTTCACAGGTTCTTATCAAAGTTAACCGGTACTTTGATAAGAACCATTAGGAATTTATCTGGGAAATAAACTACAAATTCCCAAGTTCCAGTTAGAAGTAATTAACAAGAAACATTTGTATGGTAGTTAAGTGTTAAATATCGAATAAATTGACTCGATTCGTAGTAACTTATAAAACCGGCCCGTATTCATTTAACACAATTTGAAGAGACACTTCAGCAATGAACATTTAATCCTGCAATGTCTCCCCGTCTTTATTTTAAGTGCCAGGTATGGTTTCCTATATAAAGTAGGATTAAACGGATATTGAAAATCTTATATTTCCCATATCCGTTTAATCCTTGTCAACACCGGAGTCAATACCGGATACACCGGAACAATAGGTATTTAATCGTGATGATAGGCTAATATAATTATCTGATCTAGTTCTCACCCAGGAGGTTTGCCAGCTTAAATCATATAAGGATCAATAACTTTATGCTAATAAGAAGTTCGTCTGTGCACTAACTTCTATATTAGCATTAAGAATCGATAATAATATATACGATACGATCGTAAATGTCTGATTTTTTTTATTTAAATGCGTTTCGCAAATGCTTATGGGATCTCCCCAGGAAGGCCATTACAATAAAGTAAACGCCATTAGGGCTCGCTTAATGTTAAAAAAATAAAACAATTTTGCGTATTTTTTACATACGGACAGCTAGAAACAGAATATTTTCGTGCCACTGCCTTGCAATTGGCGTGCATTGCCACGCTTTTTTTGTTTCAACCTTTTTCAGAGAATTCTGAATTTGGATGTTATGTGCGTTATGAGTGATCCGGATGACGTTACTGGCTATCGCTTACTTGTGCTGGTCTAAGAACTACTTAGAACTGACAAAAACCTACGTGGCTTTCTATCGATGGAATTTGGCTTTACGTACGGCATAGAATTTTGATTAAAATTCTATGCAAAATATGTTAAAATTCTATCTCCAGGTCTAGACACAACGACTGGTTACATTAAGTAGCTATAGCAATACATCCTTCTACTTTTTTTCGACAAATACATCATTAGATTGGTAATTACTATTCTGAACTGGCTATTTGATGGCCACATTTTAAATCTCAACATCCAAGCGTTCACCTTGTACAATCTACACCACCCTGACAGACGATAATAAATATAATAAATTGTTGCCATATTGAAGTCTTATGTTTACGCGAATGTTACTCATTATAATAAAACTACTTTTACGGATTTTATCGCGGTTAATTTAGTTATTTGACTGGCCCACGTTTTTTTTTAATCTTATAACGCCAGGACATCTGTCATCTCAGTCAACCCGTGACCATGGTTCCTGTAAAGCTTCTGAAACGTCGGGCCAGTTAAGTAATTAAATAAACCGCGATAGAATCCGTAAAAATAGTTTTATTGCAAATTGTTGTCATTTGAAGATTTGTATCTGTAAAGTATTTTGTATCTGTGATCGCTGATGCTGGTTGACGTTTTTTGCTAGGAATTAACTGAACTTTACGTGCCGTTAACGTTTCTAGTATCATCACGCACGCACGTTTCTGCCTCCAGTTGCAGAATCAATCAAATTAATAGTCATAACGATTTATCAAAATAATGCTATTACTTTGATATTTTCTCTGTAATCTTTTCGAAAAAGAGACCTAGAGTCGAAATTTGACACATTAAAGTTAGAAATTAGGCAAAATAAACGGGAATAGATCGTGTGGCGGATGAAGGATAGTTTTTTACCAAATTAAAAAGAAGCGGAAGGCGAAGGAGGAGGAAAATAGCCAGGAGTTTGCAAAAGTTAAAACTCATTGGTTTCGTTCAGAAGTCCCTTATAATACAGTAAATTTTATGTGCCTTTAAGGATTTCTCGCGACGTCAAACACTGTTGTAGTTATCGCCCGAGACCTTGGGACGAAGATCTTCAACAATTAACTTTCCTTCAACTAAATTTTCTTCATTAAATCCTTTTCACCAGGCATAGAAATCAATCTTTTATGAACGTCATTAGATACGTTAAATGACTAACAAAGAGAAGTCTAGCTCAAGATATTCTCAGCCATCCAATTGACCTACTGCGTTTGTAAAAGTTAACACGATAATTCAATTGGTTGGTAATTTAATTATATTTTTCACTGAGGTCGTATGCCCTTCGAAAATGGAAAGTATAACTTAAATTGGATTGTGGTACAAACCTACTATTCGAGGAATATGTCGTTGAAATCTAGCATGCTATTATGTATGCTATATATGTGCGATTTATTTAGATCTTTGTAGCACGTAGAAGTAACGTAGATTTAATTCGAACGCGCAAATTGTTGAGCGTTATGGGAAACAAAGTATTATATTTTTATGCATTCATCTAACCTATGTAATATACTAGCCAATGTTAATAAACTTTGTTTTGACGCGCTCACACCAGGATCAGCTGGTCCCCCTGTGAACCCAGACGGAGCCAATTCTTATAAGAAGAGGGGATCTAAGAGCAACAGGATTTGACACGCGACATTGCGCACGGGGCAAGGTGCGGGGATGGGAACCTCACCCCATTGCGCTGTTCCAAAGTCGATGGGGTTGTCCTGTACTGCTGGACAACCCCATCTGTGGAGGTGGAGTTGGTCCCTTAGGGGGCTGACTGGCCGTCAAGTTGCCCTGTTGATTATTGCTCGGGGGCACCTCATCAAGGGCGGCACTGATGGCACTCGCGGTGGTTTTTGTGGGTATTCGGCATTATCATGTGCCGCGAGTCCCACACACCACTGAACCCCACCCAGGGCCGGTCTCGCGCGTAAATGCGTTTCCCCGCGTCAAGAGAAAAAATAGGATCAGCTGGTCCAATTTGTAAAATTATTTTAGTGCTGGATAACCAATTTGTCCAGGAAAGCTATAGTATATTAGTCTATTACTATTACTAATCTGCGACCAAAAGCAACAGGGTATGCGGGTGAAAACGCCAAGCCGCTGTTTTAACATAATAATTGTCACTAGCACTTATCCATGTCCTTCGGGACATTTGTTTCCTTCAATGAACAGCTAGATGATCATTAATTACAGAAATTATGGCAATAATGATTAAGTTTTCAGTATATTTGACTTGACTATGAGGAAGTCAAATGCCCAGCCTTAAGTTCTTAAGATCTGATCATAATGATATAAAGGTACCGGTTATGTGTTAATAAAGGAATTTACATGCTTACGTGAAAGATATTGTTTATTCATGCACATGCATGCGCATTAAATATCAAAGCCTTGTCGCGTCAGCCGTGAGTTGTGACCTGTTGCAAATGTTCAGGCGATTAGCATATGCGATGTTGTCATATTTCCAAGAGCATTAATCAGGCATCTCCCTTATTGTCATTGTGTAAAACGAGACAAAGTTGCTATTTTCACACCGTGCCGATATGTTACGCCGCACAGGTAATATCTTCAATTACAGACTAAATTCGTTTAAGTGAGGTCCGAGAAAAAAAGCTCGATCCTCATCATCGCTTCGTGACGCTGAAAAAGGAAACTTTCCCACTGACAAATAAATAATTATTGACAGACTAACAAATTGATTTATGTGCACTGGAAAACATTTCTGTCCCTATTTGGAGACAACTTGATACTGTGTCATTTGCGTTATAACTTATTGCGGATATCTAAACATATTTCTTTTACCGACCTGACTTCCTTGGGCGAAAGAAGAGAATATTAACGACTGAACATTAGTATTATTAATATGTACTCAATTACTTTATAATTAACGTGTAGAATGAGTTTCTACGTGTACAAATGCGTATGTACATTAGCATTTTTGTTCACGGGTAAGTGATGGTGAAAGAGGGGCACGCCAACCTTGAAAAAAAAAATGGCTGTAGCACACATGGGCATACAGCCGGAACATATTTTATGCAAAATTTAAATAACACACATATTATGTATTAACATTTAGCCGTTTTTACACGAGTGACGTCATGCTGGTTTACGTTAAATATACAAGTTTTTTTCAAGGTTCTATCTAATCACTTACATAGAAGAACAACAATTAATCAAATTGTTATTTATAAACGGCGATTTGTACGAACGGTCGCGATTATTGAAAGAGTAGGAGAAATGTAAATACTTTTTATTTCAAATTTGTACGTGACATCTTTATTTTTGTTGGACTGAGGTTGTTGGCTGCATTAATTGGGCCGGCACGACGGGCTACCTCATGCTCACGAGACACCGTTTTCAAATTAAATGTGATGGGTATGCTATCACGTTTTCTGCGTTTGAACGGTGTGAAGGAAGACAATGCACCTGCACGTGGTTATCAATTGGCATCAATAATTCACGATTGCTTGCTTGTTAATTCGTTGAAGTTTACACCTGGTCAATGTGAAGTAATAAATATTATTCAACTTACATTTGAAATGTAATATAAATTAGTTACACCATCTTCTTGCATTGTGACGTTACACAAAAATCTACCTTTGTATTGTAAATTTATATTTCTGGTTGTTTTTGTATTTCATTGTATTGGGCCTAACATAGAAGGTAAAAAATATGTCTCGTGGCTAATTTTACTTGTAATGAGTAGATTGCGATTAATAATAACTATGTCTGCCATACGGTTTCACCCGCGTAAAATCGAATCCATTCATTTTGCCAGGATAAAAAGTTTCTTTTCTTTATAGAATAGGGGTGGAAACGAGTAATCGGAACCTTTTTACGACTACCGACGCCCATGTAGATCCACATAATTGCTTTCCTACACCCCTTTTGCGGCGGGTTTATATGAGTGAGAGGTACCCCACCGGTCGTGCCGGCCCAATACCGTTGCAACGGAGCATGTCACTACCTGTTGTTGAGTTTATTTTTATGTTATTTCAGATTGCAATCTATATGTACTGAAATTCAAACTAATCCTTCCTTTAGTCTTAACACAAATATATATTTGTGTTAAGACTAAAGGAA
>JAFELO010000418.1:322696-367744 GCA_017140195.1 Eumaeus atala | reverse complement strand
CTTATAATATTAAAAATATTAATGTCGTCCTAGCCAAATTGTTCTGGTCACAGGCCGCTTTAGAGACGAGCCCAATGCGGAGGTCATGTTATAGTGGACAAGTGTGCGCAGGCACAAGTGCACTCCCTGCTCCCTCACTATCCTATTCCGATGAAGCCGGAGAGAAATCAGGCGTAGGATCGAAGGCTTAGCCGACAACTTCCTCAATACGGACTGTTGTTAGGAATTGAAAAATCCCAGTAACACTGTGCTACGACCCGACTCCCGAACCCAGTGGTTGAACACACTTACCACTGGACTGGGGGCAGTGTATAAAAAGATAGCAGATAGATAAATAGACGATAACGTTAAAAAATACTTTTCATTTCAAACTGAGCTTTAATATTGCGTAGTCCACTGTTGGGTAACACAAGCGACAACGGTACATGGAGATAATATAGATAGTGAAGGGAAACCAGTATAAAAGTCGTCCGTCAAAGACGAAAGAGAAAACAAATATGACTTAATATCTGTCTCTCTCCGCGCAATGAATATTTTTCGCAACGCGTAGACGAGATTAAATAGACAAAGGTAATATACATTCTCATCTTCTTTCTCTACAAACCGACGCGGACACTCAGTCATAGGCTATGACTACTATCAACATTATCTATGAGATGCCTCTTACCACGTTTTTGCCACCAGAGAGTATAGTGATTTCGTTCATTGTGACATTAATTACTAATGCGCTTTTAAATTAGAATTTTATGTATTTGTCAATTTGTACTCAAGTTTGCAAATGTAATTTTAAATATCTGGATTTACTGCTATGTACGAAGGTTCTCTTGAACTATCATTAAAATGATCTCATCCAGTTATTATCTAAATGAAGTCATAATCATATTTATCAAGTCATATATCTTAAGTGTTTATAAAATGACGGAATTTTGAATATTATCCATATTCAATTTATAATCATGGTTGTCAAGTAGTTTTATATCAGATTGTTATTATGCAAGCTTATTATAATCATGATCGTCATCGAAGTGGACCAGTCACTCTATTATTGGAGATATTTGTCAGCATTATACAGGCCTACAGGATTTATGGGGTTCAGTATTTATGGGGTCATCAATTTGCGGTCTATTTACGTTAAATAATTAATATATCGCAAGCAACATTGTGTAATAATTTGCTTTAAGGAGTATTTAGTTGTTAGCTTTTTTTTTCGGAAGGGTAACACTTATGGATGTCGTCGCTTACACGATATCGGTGCGTTTCGTGTGAATTGTGAGTACCCATTGGAAAGGGGAGCTCATTGGAAGGGGTTGGGTGAAGGATGCGTTGCAACACATCTGTAGGTAACAAATGGCTCCTACTGCTCGTTAACCCATATACCTTAAAAAACATGTCTAAAAAAGACCACAAAAAATGTAAACAATAGTGACTGTTATAAAAGTATTAGCGCGTTAAACCACAACTAAAGAACTTTTCAACTGTTAACCGGGTCACCTGATGGAAAGTCCCTTACTATAGCCACCAGCGGAACGCAGTTACCTCGCAAAACTCTCGCTAACCGCACAAAACGCGATACTCTACACCACTGAGTGACGCAGTCTCTCAATCGTAATCAATATCCTACTTCCTAACCTACTAATGTGTATTAGTGCAAAAGTTTGTATGTATGTTTGTCTTCCATGCAAAAAAATAATGAAAATTTGTATTAATGGCACAATTACATATTAATTTCTGCAATAACATTCTACGTGACATAAGCTACTTTTATAACCAGAATAGAAAAATAACCAGACAGGTTATACCCAAGTACATCTGGGGGTAAAAGCTACTCAGTTACAAATTTGCGGTTTGGGAAAGAAATGTGGTAGACGATAAAGTGTATCCCTCTATTATCTAAAAAGAAACAACAACAAGTGACAGCTATGCGGTCACGTTTCATACGGTTTGTGAGTAGCCGGTGGCCCATTAGAGGGCAGGAGGAAATGACCGTATTTGCATGGTAATACGCAAATGCGGATATTTATTATTTTATTGTCGTTAAAAGACGCCAATTTTAGTATGCCCGATTGTATAAAAAACACATCTTCATGCCACTTTCCAATATGGCTAGGTCTAAGCCAAGCAAAACCTTACAAAAACTAACGTTGGCGTCTTAAATAAAGATGGCGTATGCAGCCTTGTTTTCTAATCGCCGTGTATGCACAACACTTCCCTATTAAATCATACGCAACAAGAGTAACCTTAATGAAACTTTAAGTACGCTAAGCCTGTCCGTGTGTTTGATCTGTGACCTATGTATGTAACAGCCTAATGTTAAGATATTAATTTGTTATTGCATGTTTATTCGCAACTAAGGCCGTATAAGTCACTTAATGTGATCACGGAGCGATTCTATTCAGTCGAGAGTGTTACAACAAAATCAATTTTACGGATTTTGTCGCGGTTTATTTAATTATTTTTCTAGCCCGATGTTTCAGCAGCTTCACAGCAACCATGGTCACGGGTGGACTGAGATGACAGATGTCCAGATGTCACATGTTATTAAAAGTACCCGTTTTGTTGTCCTCCTAGCCTCCTCGCTTTTAAAACGAACACACGCGACTAGACATGTCACGGTACGACCACAAGCGAGATGTTCCACCCCCCTATCGTGCCGTTCCAATTCAGCTGTAATGCGGCATGACACTGCCACTCTGTCCACAGCTGAACATACTCCTTCTACTGGAGATAAATGACAAACTTTATTAATATTATAAAAAAAGCTGAAGTTTTGTTTGTAGGGTTGAACGTGCTATTTTTTTGAACTATTATTCCGATATGAATTCATGGTTGGATAGTACGTTAACAAGGATGATTATAGGCCATATACCAAGCTATGACCAATAGGAAAGGAGATACGCGGGTAAAACCGAGAGCGTCTTGTATATTCCGACTTACAATAAAGAAAGGTTGTGTAAATGTTACGTGACCGGACCCTAGGTGTACAATTAAGTTCTCAACTCGCCAACGAGGTTGGCCTCAACGTTTAAGGGCAATCGTGTCAACTGGTCAGATGACAGCGCAGTGGGACCTCTACGCCCACACAAAATATCTTAAGATAAACACGATCGTAGATAGTGGTCACGTTGTCTGTGTTCGTTTCGTCGGATCATCTCAGATACATAGTATATATGCCGCAATAGGATTGTCCAAATCATTTATATATAAATTTAATAGCTATTTAAAAAAAAGGGCCGTTTTACGTACAGGGCACATTGAATACGGCTGAGTGAATTTGCACCAGAAGGAGTTTGGCGTTGTACGACATTCAATAAAGCTAGCCTTATTGAAATAAAGTGAACCATTATCCGCGTTTTTTGACACGTTTTAGCTCCTAACTTTAACACTCGCGGCGTTGCTTGACCTGACAACAACAATGGCGTCGATTGTAGAATACAGAGAAATAAAAAAGGTATGCCCAGGATATAAGGTCTCTGGTTAGGCTATTGCCTCATTTGAACTCAAAACACTTGGTTTAATTTTATACTTGTATAGGTCACTATCACTGCCTAAATTCAGAGATTTATCATTAGATCAATCAGAGAGATTTAATGAAGCTAAACGTCAGCCGTCATATTGAAGAACGTCTCGCAATGACAATCTGGCTAATTGTTAGTCCGCCACAAAACTAAAAAAATGTTATATGGCGATTTGTACGAAACGACTTCGACACATATATGATACTGTAAAATCGGTCTAAACCAAAAATATAAAATTTGTCCAAAAAATAAGTGTCTACAGAAAGTAGAAATTATACTTTTTTTTAGAATTTGATGCGGTTTTCATAGTTGTACTGAAGGTCTGAACTTACGCAAATTTTATTTTCCCACTCTACGACCTGAGGAATGATTCCATTCGTATGAAAAGAGCGATGCTGTAGCAATCAATTCAATCCGTGTTACGTGAAGAAGAAGTGCCTCCACTTTCGTAACATAAATGTGGCACTAAGTAGTTGGGTACCTAGTTAATACGTATAGGTGAAAGACGTAGCTGCACGATGTGGTAGCGGGGTGGGAAGGAGAGATTTCTCGCTCTCGAGGGTAATCTGCTGGATGCTCAAGCGTGACAGGACCTAGGAGGCATATCCCAGAAGCGGAGTGTGCCAGAGAAGAGAGAGACAATGTTAGCGAAGACATTACACGTAAATAATGACACTTTTCTAATTAGGGGTCCTGGAAACAGAGGTGTTGATAAGGGACTATTTAGACCACCTCGTGGTCTAGTGGTAAACACGTTCGACCACAGTCGTGAAGTTCCGGGTTCGTGTCCCGGGTCGGACCAATGTGTCATTGGGATTTTTCACCTTCTATACCCCGAAGTCGGGAAGTTGGCGGTGTTCCTCACCCGTGCCTCGGAGAGCACGTTAAGCCCGACGGCTTAACGTGCTCTCCGAGGCACGGGTGAGGACTGACGTCCTGCGCCTGATTTCTCTCCGGTCGTGTCGGATCGCCGTCCCGTCGGAATAGGAGAATTAGAGAACAGGGAGTGCACGTGTGCCTGCGCATGCACTTCTGCTCTATAATTAAGTCCTGCGCAAATGGTTAGTTTAGAGATGGCCACTGTGGCCAAAGTTCGGCTAGGGCGATTTTTTCTTTGCCTTGGACGACGGTACGGTCTCCTATGATCACCGACCACTCACCGAGATGCCCTATTTCCAGATCCGCGACAACTTAGTATAGCCGGCCGTTGGCACTCGCAGAGCTTCAGTAGGCATACCCGCGTGTCCCATCTGATCCACGCAGGACGTTAAACTATTTCGCCGCGAAGACAACTAAAGAGGACGCTCCAATGACGTGGATTTGGATGACGAAGAACATTCTATGGAGGAGACCATATGGATACCCCCAATGATTACTGCTATCGAAACTCGATTGGCAACTTTATTTTATTACGTGGATAAAAACGTAATGTAATAAACACACGGGCGCTTTCGCGTTATTAACACGAGGAGAAAATTGAATGACGCGCGCCTTCTGATAGCGTCGTAATGGAGAACCGGTTTCGAACCTTCGTACCAACGTGAGATACCGTTGGCTAAATACTAGAGAAATTATCTGTGGGCTGCCTTTGCTGCGTTGCAGCCGCAGCGGACCGGCACAAAATTGGAGGTGCCTGTCGCTCACATGAAACCGTTGCAAAGTGACTAGCTATGCGGTCACGTTTCGTGTTTTGTGAGTAGCCATCGCCTCTGTGGTGTAAAGGTGCGGATGTTGCCTGTTAAGACCGTTAGCCGTGTGGGGTCCTGGGTTCGATCTCCAGGTCGGGCAACTGTTATTAAATGTTTCTCAGATTATTCTGAGCACGCATTACATTGTCCGGGATAGGAATGTGCCCGAAGTGGCCACAGGCTAGCTACCTATGACATCATGTGCCTCGGTACCTTTTTTTTTGTTGACGCGGGGAAACGCATTTACGCGCCTTCATTAGTCCTGGGTGGGGTCCAGTGGTGTGTGGGGCTCGCGGCACATTATAATATAGTGCCGAATACCCACAAAAACCACCGCGAGTGCCACCAGTGCCGCCTTTGGTGAGGTGTCCTTGAACAGCACCTCGACGGCAAGTCAGCCCCCGAAGGGACCGACGCCAACTCCACAGATGCGGTTGTCCCGCACCACATGACAACCCCACCGACTTTGGGACAGTGCAATGGGGTGAGGTTCCCATCCTCGCCCCCTTGCCCCGTGCGCAAAAGCGCCGCCACTTTTTGTTCTTTTGTCCACTATTCTTATAAGAGGGGTACAAAGACCGGCACCTCCTGCTCTTTAGTCCTTCTTCTTATAGGAGGGGTACCAGGAGCCGCCACGTCCTCGATTCAATTAGCTTAGCCCAAAGTGTTTCGGATCACCCCCGGCTACTTCAAACTCCACCGCCACGACAAGGCTGGAACTATGGTGGTGATGGGCCTCGGTACCTTGGCTAATCGTGGGTGTTCTAGTGTATATACTGAACTTACGAGTTGTGGATGTACTTGCACACCTCTGCTTACCTCTTCGGGGATAACAGGCGTGAAGGTACTGCCACTGGCATTTTTTGATGGGAGGAGTAAAGGGGGCAAAGCATCTACATTTCAACAGTAATGTCGATTACAATACAAATACTTTTGCGGATTTTATCGCGGCTTATTTAATTATTTTACTAGCCAGACGTTTTAGAAGCTTCTATGTCTATGTGAGCAGGTGAACTACTGGAGTGCTGACGAGGTGCACGTGGTTAAGTCGCTTAAATAACAATTCAATCGCCTTTTTGTTTGCTTCCCCTTCGAATATCGTAATAGACGGAAAATAATATCCTCGAGTGTGCGACATATTAGCTGCCGAAACAACTTACATACACAAGGTCGAACATTTTGCAACGTGTTAATAACAAATTAATGATAAAGAAACTGGAGACAACAAATAACAAATTAATAATAAAGAAACTGGGCGTATAAACTATATTAAACTGTTTTGTAACATATAGTTTCAATGGCGAGGCCGGTTCTATAAACATTCGTTCGATTAAATTTAATCGAAATTAAATTTGTCTTGTGTATCAAAACTTAACTGTTGTAATGTGCTTTCTCTGCGCTCTTAGAGTGATTGTCAATGTGGACATTGTAAGTGAAGCATGGCCTGTAAATGCTATTACAGACTTTAATATAATTCTGTACATACATTTATACATTTTATAAAACCGAGTCCTGCTTGTAGGCTTAAAATTCTCTGTATGTGATCGTTTTTCTCAAAAGCTACAGAACGGACTTTTATGCGGTTTACACCCATATTTTCGTGTACAGTCTGTAAAGGTAGACGTTCCGGATATTCATGAATCGCCCGTGGGCGATTCCACCGCGCATGAAAACTTTAAAATTTCCAATGGTTTAACAGGTAGTTCTGACTTCTACTTAGGTACATCTATACTTCGCACAAGTCGCGGCCAGTAATAATTAATGTAACAAACTACACATGTCCTGCAGTTTCGCCCATGCATAGATTGTCTATCTTAAGATAACTAACTATACGAGCTAGCGTGCATACCTTTTTTGGTAAGCAATTTGTTTAAATTGCTTAGTAATAATATTAATTATGTGTAAAATTTGTTTTAACGATAAAGTAATGTTTGACATGCACTTGGCAGATTCGGTTGTTACATTGCGTAGCCCCGTCTAAAAACTATCAAGTATCAACGAATAAGCTCGCTGAAGTAGCAATGGGCTGGTTCCACACTTAGGAGAACCGATGGCAGGTGGGCCAGTATGGTTCTGGAGTGGAGGCCGCGTTTAGGAATACGAAGTGTGGGTCGACCGTTCACCAGGTGGGAAGGCGATCTCCGTGCAATAGCCGGTCCAGGATGGATGCGAGTAGCAGGGGATTGGTCGTCTTGGCGTTCCTTGAAAGATGCCTATTTCCAGCAGTGGACCGATAAGGGCTGATAATGATGACGATGATCAATATATCATTTAATTGTCATTCTAAATGTAGGGTTGAGAAGAACCTTTTACTTCCAAAAAGGGGGACCTGACAAAGAGGAACTCACAAGCTATTCCAGATTGTAATCTACAAACATACACGTTATATCTGTGTCAATTTTCATCCATCAATAGATTAACGTTTAGTATATTTATTTTGAAATAATGACAAACATACACGCAAACTTTCGCATTTATCGTCATTAAGCTATGTCGGTAAATTTAAAATGTAGAACTCGCTGTTTTAACTTTTGAATTCTTCCTGAATTGATATTTAAAGTACTCAACATAAATATTGTCATAATATTCCATATACGATATCAAAATACAATATTCAAAGCCGTTTGTAGTGTTTATGTTTATATAAGGCGTTTAAGAAAAAAAAGTAACAATAACACTAAGGAAGTTGAACGAAGCTTCCTATGTTTTGTTTATATTTATGACTTCATTTTACAACTAGTTTAGTTCTTGGATTTTCCTTGGTTTTTAATCCTAGCTTCTATTAACATACCAATAAGAATTTCTTTTAATTACCGTTGATGTTTCATTGCGAGCCTTACACGCTCCATAATTGATGAAAGAATATACTTTTGATGTCTTGTAAATCGATAACGCCACCTGCATGCACGAAAAAGTATGTCGTCTTAGTACGAGTCATCGAGGGCGGATCATACGAGTGGCAGAGCATCCGAGCGAGTGAGTGACAAATTGTCCCTTTCACTACACTGAGCGGCGCGTCTGCTTATCAATTAGAGGACCGTTATCACGTAAAAATATCATACGTGAACTAACTAGACAATCAGTTGTTTTATAGTGTAAAGGGACAAACAAGGAGTCGGAGCCTTTTGATGACGTCTGAAGGCCATGCACATCCCCATTATTGTTATGAAGATTTGTTGCTTTATTTCCTCCTCCCCCCCCAATTGGCCAACGGAGAATCACACCACACGAAACACGCCGACCTCGATCCGAAATTGTTAGGCTGCATTATAGTATGACACTATCTCTTACAAAAATTACATGAGCAGTACATAATGATGATATTGTGATGGATTTTTTTTCGGATGGGTGACGCACATGAACATCCACATTATTACTATGCCAATGCTTTGCCCTCGTTCCGCCCCTAATTGGCAACCGGCTACTCACAAACCGCGCTAAACGCGACAATGAAGATGCCATTTTACGGCGGTATTATGTGAGTGAGAGGTACCTCCGCAGACGTGCCGGCCCAATTCCGTTGCATAGGAGGATGTAGTGTCATGCACCATGCATGGCATTACCTCCTCCTATTCAACATGGCACTGCCTCTTCCTGAATAATGACGTGATAGCTTTGTAGCGTGGCAGTGTTTGCGGAATCTACAAAAAATCGCAACGTGTCAACTACATTTTGTGGCATGTTTATTTTACCTATCAACGATGTATTTTCTACTGAACACAATAACCTAATATTAAAACTTCTTTATCCGAATATAGAACCGTCACGATATATGAATAGGAACTTGTGTTTCGCATGTCGTATAATAATAGCCCATGCAGGGTTATCTGTTGTATAAAACACTGTTACAATGGTGTATCAAGATTGAAATGGGGTTGTTAGGGCCCCATGATACGTATTGTTTAGGGTTGAATGAGATAACGTTTGTTGATATTTACGTTTTAACTTGGTGTTGTTTAAGAAAATTAAGTATCATCGTCGCTATATAATGTTAAAACTTAGAAGTAGTTACTTGCTGCTATATAACTTTGGGTTTTTAACGAACTAACTTTGCTATATAACTTCGGGTTTTTATCTAACCTCCTTTGCTGTATGAATTCTTGTTCTCAACTAATCAACCTCGCTGTTTAATTTCGGGTTTTTGACTACTGACTTGTTACTAACCTCCAATCAAATAGTGTCAAAATACCCATGTCCCGTAGTTGAATATAGTATAGCGTGTCAAACGCGCAATTGGAGCATTTTAACGACTATCGACGTCCATAACCATAATTACTATGCCGATGTGTTGCCCTCCTTTCCGCCGTCCATAAGTGTTCTATCTCAGGACAATCTTCTATTTGGATGGGATACAATAGGGCGTTGCACTTATATATCTATCTTCTATATAGTCTACAATAATCTAAAAACCAAGCGTCACCCGCTAATCGCGAAGTCTTAGAAACCACAGGTGCTAGGAGTTTCAAATTTTGTGTAGTGCCTGACTTTACGACGGCGGAGATCACTAGTTATCGCCGCCGTCCTAAAATCTATATTAAGACTTTACGTAATTCGAACCCGAAGTGGTTTTACGAATTATCAAGCCCAAAAATGTTTGGGGTGATAGTTTGTAAAACTTCGTTACTACAAGCAACTGTTCGTATTTTTTTTTCAAATTGTACACGACTGAAACCGCAGGACACAACTACTTATATCAGTGGTTTGGATTAGAATATAGTCTCGAAGTGTAGAACCGATAAGTCCGCGAAAATGATTGGCGGAGCTAAATGTGGCCATCCGTATGACGCCCTTTAAAAATCAAAGTTATTGTTAATCCTCCTCAAAATTTTAACAAGCCGTGAGAACAACAATGAGACAATAACATGAGCAAATGTGTAATTAAAAATTATTACCTCATTAAAATACTTGATCATACAAATTGTTCTTGGTATTATTAGTAGTTAGGGGGCACATTATAAGGCGAAGCAGAGATTCAGAGGCTTTTGTAGGAGGTAGTGCCATGCTGCATTGCAGCGGAATCGTTCTGGCACGACTAGCATAGTATCTCTCAGTCACATGATACCGACGTATCGGTGACATCGTCGGTGTCGCGTTTCGTGCGGTTTGTGAGTAGCCCGTGGCCCATTGGGGAGGAGGAGAAAAGGTGGGAACGCATCAGCATAATAATTCTGCGGATATTCATGGGGGTTGAACATTCAGTCGTGAAAAGTGATTTCTCATTTTTCCCCTGAACTAAAAAAAATTTTTAGCTGCAGTTTTGACTAGACCATACTACGGATAGCGGTACGCATAACTATTGTGCTTACGTGTGGGCAACATCTCTCCTTACCTCTGCTCCTCCACCACACGCACTCACACGCCGCATGAAATGCACCAGTAAGCGAGAGATACCGCCCCGGTTTTCCTGCAGAATTCGGCTGTACTGGAACGTGGTGCTCTTATTATTCTATCTCTAACTGTTGATCGTGCATGTTGTGTCAGAGGTTTCTACGACTACCGACGCCCATACGCGACACTGAAGATTTCACTTTACGGCGTTATTATATGAGCGAGAGGTACTTCCCCGGTCATGCCGGCCCAATTCCGTTGCATGGGAGGATGTAGTGTCATGCACTATGCATGGCAGTACCTCCTCTCATGCAGCATGACACTACCTCTTCCTTCGACATTATGATTATTATCAGTTTAGCTTACAAGCTAAACTGCTCACTGCATGCGAAGACAAGGTAAAACCAACATGTAACACTTGCCAAGAAAAAGTACATTCCACTTAGTATTATTACAACCTTTCCGTCTTTTCTCACAATGGGAAGTGTTAATAGGAAAGGTGATTCATTCCTTCGCTCTTTGTGCGTTCTCAATAAAGAACTAACGTGTTGAAGTATACAAAGTTTATGGATGTGCCTTCACTTTTTTTGTTTGAGAAGGTTTTGTTGGAGTTGTCAGTACCTCATTGCTATGCATATTGCAGGGAATAACTTGCGAAATTATCTTACATAGCCCTCCTTTTATGCGGAGTTGGGACCAAATATCTCCCTCGGGGGAACAACGTCAGTTTCTAGTCAGACCGTGGAGTACATGCTCCACGGTCTGACTAGAATTATTTATAGCCTGCCCACTATGCACTGGTTGCACGCGGGACTACAAATTTTTGACTGCTCAAAAAATAGCTTCGCATGAATGCCTTAAAGAATGTACGAGGGTGGTACAATTTATAACACTGCTATAATATGTGCATCTCTATAAGGACACAAACAAGACCAGAATGGGAGCTGATGGTATTTTTATTGCGAAATAGACTAATTATAACTCCGTATTGTGCTCGTTGCGGGCGCACGATCGCTTTTATATCTCAGAACCAGTTCTAAATAGTAAAAACTGGGAATCGTGAGTATAATGCCTGATTTAACCTATTTATGTTATTCATAGATGAGAAATAAAAAAGTAGTTGAATACTCATTAATGCTGTCCAATGCGATTGAAAAGTGCGGTCAGAGGCATTTCCGCTTTAAATTCATTTCCGCTTTAGATTTCAAATTCATGGCCGACTGTAATTGCATAATTTTGTAAGAGGTGGTGCTAATGCTGCATTGTAAGAGGTAGTGCTAATGCTGCATTGTAAGTGGTAGTGCTAATGCTGCATTGTAAGAGGTAGTGCTAATGCTGCATTGTAAGAGGTAGTGCTAATGCTGCATTGTAAGAGGTAGTGCTAATGCTGCATTGTAAGAGGTAGTGCTAATGCTGCATTGCAGGCTATCGCTCTCGTGATACCGCATGTGACAGCCATGCTTATTGTTTTTTTATATTTAAAGAAAGAAAAAAATTACATACACATATTAATGTTATCATTACAGTGCAACTGTAACCAATAGGCCACTCAGCATCTGCCATATATTAGGTATGTAATGATATGACTCTGATTTTCAGTGACACCATATACTTATCAATCGCATGGGGCGACATAACCTGACATTGTGGTGAACATTTAACAAATAATATGACGTAAACAAACACTCTTAAAACCAAAAGGGAACTTAATTTACGCGAACGCTATTCATTATTATACTATATGAACTGCTTTATGGGTTGAACCTTCTGATCCGATGAACTGTCATGGCAAAAGTAACAGCATCGCCAACAGTAGGTGCCTTCATCAATTCGATAAAGATGTACAGGGCTTCACTTCCCTTCCACGGTGTAAGTTCAGGTCGAATAACAAATGAGGTAAATTCAGATTATAAAAAAATTGACAATTTTACAGCCTGTTGGTATGATCTTTGAGCCCGGTCGGTATGATTGATGTGTAAAATTTTCGTAAACTTAAGAAATCCTTGCTCAAAGTATTTTGTTTTGGAGCGAGGGCAGCTGAGGGCACTTATCGTGTTCTGCAATTCGGCTGTACAATTATGTGTTACATAAAACGGGTTCCGTAACCGACGTTCGATGTTTTCGCGTAAACAATTACGTTAAAACATCATTTTTGTCCTTGCGTAACTCCGCTTACATACATTATTTAATATCATTGTTTCGTTACATACTTTTGCATGTTTGTGTAATTTTTGTTTGCAAGTCGCGGTTTTAATCGTGCATCGGACCAGCAATAACCTCGACCAAGATGATAATATTTTATCGTAATCATACTGAATCTGGGCGCGCATTCTCCCATCAACGGGAAGAGGTTGGTGTATTCAAACGACCATAAAACAAACTAGACTCATCACCCGTCATGGTTTTATTGGTTTCATACGATGGTATTACGGTAGCGAGTGTTACCGCCCCGCAATGCAAAATGTCTGTCTCACGAATGATGGTTGTATCATCTTTTGGTTTTGCGCAGAAATGAATTTACGCACTCCTATCTGTGGGTTGGATTCATAGGCATCGTTTACCCTAGAGCTGGAGTAATAGAATAGAATAAAACAAACATGTATGTAGTAATTAACAATCATTACACTGTTATATAACACTAGCTGTATAACTTACAACAGTTACAACTGTAACGTAAAAAAATCCGTCAATGTATTAATTATATTGTTGTTATTGTTGTTGTTACATTAGGTAGATAATGAAAAGACCTTTCTACTGACGTCAATAAGGGGCCTCGCTTGAAAACAGATTTTTCCTCATAATATGATAGCGTACCCTTGAAACATGTTGTATTAAATAAAAATACACATAATATTATTGACGTCAAATAATTTGGATTGCCAGTACAGTGGGAATAAGTGCAAACATAAAAACGGATTTCAAGTGTCAGTGGTTAGCGGTTAAAATAAAACATGACAATAATAACGGTACCCTCACTAGTCAATTCTACCGTTGTAATGGTTCTTGTCTTACTACAGTCCAGCCACGAAAACATTGTGCTTTTACTTTCAGTAGACTCAGTACAGCCCTGGATGTAGTAGTTAATAACAGGTCTAGAGTGTAAGTGGTCACACAGACCCATGCTCTAAGTAGCAATTTCAGCGGGTTCAAAAATCGTACGCAATATCACATATATGCCAGTGAATAAAAACGTTAATAGTATCATTGATCAATCAATAGTATCATTGACTATTATCTTCTTGTGCTGTTCATTAGTTGCAAGAGCTCTTTTAACGCGTGTATAAAAATACATCACGGTGTCTTATAGTCCACTGGCCAATCATCGCCGTCGTGTGAACAGATGGACGCTTATATGTTCCATATCCACGTTTTTAACACTAAATTAAAGGAGTGTTGGGGTCCAAAGGAAATTTATTAAAAATATGTTTCTGTCCCAGTCACAAAAAGGTCCTCGCCCCAGGAGGATACACTGCCAAGTTTGAAAAAAAAAAACGTAGTAACAGCACTGCTTTACTGATGTGTATACAAATATATTTAAATACTAGCGATCCGCCCTGCTTGGTCTGCACACAGCTGGGGCTGGTACCGGGAGCTCGGGAATCGGTTTATACATTGGTGAGAACCGCGCGAAAATTCATTCTGTACTTTTTTAGAAAATGGATGATATACCAACAGACAGCGTGTGGGGACGTTGTTTTATAATATGTATATAGATAGATGCTTGTCTATTAGCATGTACGTGATAATGATGGTATCTATGTTGAGTTAATTGCGGAAATTAAATAACTTGTATATAAAATAATTAAATATTGTAGGCAACAAACAAAGATATATACTTTGTTTACTATCTGCTATTTAAAAACAATAAAATTGTGCATATCATCATCAGTGGCCACTGAGTAAAGATTTTACGGGGCATCAGGAATTATATACTATATGGTTTACCTAAGGACCGGGTCTTAAAAAAAAAGCGTGAAAAGGAGTATGGAAATTAACATCATATTACGCATACGCATCTGCGTAACAATCATGCGAATGCCCATGTGCGTCGGTACTGGTCAAAAGGCTTCGATTTCTCGTTTGCCCTCTTATGATATAAATAAAGAATAAGGGGGCAAAGAGAAATTAATGAGAAAAGAGAGAGAGAAACAGATAGCAATCCATATTTGCTTCCTCTATTGACATAGACAGACGCACTTGTTTTAGGATGTCTTTTCTAATCTATGGTTATCTCTTCTCTTTGTGCGTACAGATTTGTGCGTGGAGATGTGTTGTAGTCGTAGATATAAGGAAAAAAGAATGCGACTTTTAATGAGTCCCGCATCAATCTTGGACCAGCTACCAGCGACACAACTCTCCGCTAGAGGTGGACTAACATTCTTCTTCCATTGCCTGCTTACGTGTTCTTTTCTTTTTATAGAATAAGGGGACAAACGAGAATTCGGACCCATGAACATCCACATGATTACTATGCCTATGCGTTGCCCTCCTTCTCTCTCCCCCACAATAGGCCAACTGTTACTATAAAACGTTTTATTTCCATGAAATTGTGTGTAGCAATGTAATAAAGAAGATTTCTTCCTAAATAAAGGTAAAGGTCATTAACAAGTGAATTTATTATATATTTAGCATAAGATAAAAATATTGATATTAAATAGTTATAAAAATTTAAACAAGGTTAAAGCAAAAATAAATTATTTAGCAAATATACTTTGTATTCCAGTGTATTAACTTAAATTCACATACATTAATGTATAAATTGGAATTCAATAAATATTTGCTTATTCACATAAACTAAATGGAGTGGTAATAAGACGTTCACAAATTGTCATACACAGTTAGAATATGAAGGTTAAAAATATAGTAATTATTTGATGCGATGACAATGTTTAACTACATTAGATGTAATAATCAGCTGCAGAGTTTTTCATTTGTTTTTTTTTTTGTGAATGCGCTATTCTCCGGAACTGTTGGTCGGATTTGAAAACTTCACTCAGTGTTAGATAGATAGTTTGTCCAGAAAGGTTCGTATATATATACAATAACGCCAGGAGCAATAGGAAATGCGGTTTTATACTTAAAATTGCTGGGACAGAAAGGTTCTCTAGAGGTGACACCGGACCGCCTGCATATGTTGTCATCATTCACCCTACCAACAAAATTGTGGGTAGCGCCTGACATGTGGGTGTCAGGCTTTACTCACAATTTTGTTCGCAGGTTGTTTTTAAAAAGGCTACAAAAACATTCGGTTCTCTTGGTATAGATTTTACGCGGTTGTATAAAAATTTCGTGTCTCGATGTTTGTCCGGGCGAACCTAAACTCGACAGATATTAAAGGTTCAATTATTTTATTTCAACTAATAAACATTTAATCGCCTCTGTGGTGCAACGATGCGGGTGTCGCCTGTTAAATCCGTTAGCCACGTGAGCTCCTGGGTTCGATCTCCAGGTCGGGCAACTAATATCAAATGTTTTTCAGATTATTCTGCGCATACATTACATTGTCCGGGATTGGAATGTGCCCGACGTGGCCATAGGCTTGCCGCCCATGACATCATGGGCCTCAGTACCTTGGCTAATCGTGGCTGTTCTAGTTTATCTACTAGACTTACGATTTGCGGGTGTACTAGCACACCTCTGCCTACCATAAAACTAATCTTATACAGCCACAGAAGCGCGTGTGGCTGGATAAAGTCAGCTAGTATAAGAAAAACTAGCATTACCCCGCGGTTTCGACCGCATAACTGTTTCTATTAGTTGAGGCGTATTGGTGTATAGCCTATAGCCTTCCTCGGTAAATGGTCTATGCAACACAAAAATAATTTAACAATTCGAGTCGGTGCTTCCTGGGATTATCGCGTTCAAATAAACAAACAAACTTCTTAGCTTTATATTAGAAGTTTTAGTATAAATGAAACAGCATGTCTTTATTGATGTCTTAAGTCTACGCGAAGGATACTCATTACAATAAAACTACATTTACGATTCCACTAGCCACCCGTGACGATGGTTGCTGTAAAGCTTCTGCAACGCCGAACGAAAAAAAATACATATCTACGCGTAAAATTGTCTCGAAGCTCATTTAAAGGTTGCCATATACAAAACTTATTATAATAATGATGATGAGAGCAGTTAATTGATATAATTTTAATAATTATTATTATACCTGGCTTGGTACTGTTGAAATAAATAAATATACGAAATGTGTACTTAATCCCTCTGAAAATTACTACAGTAGCTCTTAGGTAACGAAAATAATAACAAACTAACAAAGCCGTTTAGTCGTTAGCGGTTAATTAAAAAATAATACTTTTTAAATGTCAAGAACAAAGCTTTGACATTTAAAAAGGGAAGTCCCTTTGTAAAAATAAAAGCGAAATATTTAAAGCATAAAGCAGGGTCCACTTGTTGTCATTTTATTCAGTGCGAACTGGATGAAAATTTATTACCACTGCAATTTGAAAAAAAATAAAATAAACGATCTCTTTTTGTTTTATATAAGGATCAAACGCTATCTCTGTTAATAAGGTGCACACTTTCACTTTTTCGCAATATTTAAAATATTTATTTTTTTCGGCAGCAGACTATAATGGCGATGTTGAACTTGTCATCCTTATTTTAAAAAGAGCATTATACTTTGTATCGCTACAGCAAAAGTCTTTTATTTTTCAAATATGGAGTTAGTTGTCACGGCCAATAATTTTTCGTTCGTTCCTGTTTCAAAAAAAGTGACCAATAGTTTCTCGTCTCACACTATGTCGGTTTCAAATAAGCGCATGATCTCATCTCAAAAATACGGGTTTATGTAAAAACGAGTTATTAGATTTAACATATTGTGATGTGCTGGAAATTTTTGCATGAACTCCGAGCGCTAATGACATTTAAATGCCACTTGGCGCGTTGTTTTGGGTCCTATGCCGATATTGATCAACTCGAGAGGATGTACAAGGCCGCCGTCAGCTGGTTTACATCATTTTAATACTACATCTTCTAATAGTTTACGGTGATAGTTCAGATTATCATCGTTTGTCAAAATAAAAATAAAAAAAAATCGAAATAAGATTTTATAAATCTCTTTTTGAACGTCGCTACTTCACTGCTAACGTTTCTCTAACACTGACCTGAGAAGAACTGGCCAGACACACTCACCGGGACTGATGATTCGAGACACGTAAGTTGCATTTACATTTTGTTACAACAATAACGAAACTGTCTGGATTCCCAAGGTGTTTTTCCCCTCTTTACCACGTAATCTTTTATTAAATTATTATCATCATCACTGTTCACCCGATAAGCTATAGACGCCTATAGCTGATAGGTATGGGCGTCTATGGATGGACAAGCGAGTTGTCCAATCCCTTGTTACTCATTTCACCCGATCAAAATACGACGAGACATCATCACCGAAGGTCCCTACACTATCGAAAAGCGTCCTTCTTTACAAAACAGTATAGTGATACATAGGATTGTGATATCATGAATGCGAACGTTTGTGTGTATGTTTGTCACACAAAAGGTGCTGAACCGATTAGGGTGAAATTTAGCACAAATATTCATTAGTACAGTCTGGAATAACATAAAAATACGTATTTTTATGTAATATTATTTGTTTTGAAACTTGCGATCTGCCCCGGCTACACCCGTGAATGTAAATAACAGGCTAACAAATAACAGGTTTTCGAAAAGATAGCTATTAGGGAACACTGCATGAAAATTCATTCAGTAGATTTTGAGAAAATTGATCACGTACAGACAGATATCTTTTGTTGACTTAGATTTATAACACGTATAGGTCTGTCTGGAATTACATAAATATATGTTACTACTTACTAGCATTACCCCTCGGCTCTACCCGCGTAACTCCGATAGTCATACCGTAATGGTTATACAGCCTAAACATGCCTCGATATCGAATGGGCCAGTAGTTCCTGAGATAAGCACGTTTAAACAAACAAACAAAACTCTTTAGCATAAAGCTAAAAAGTTTGTTTGTTTGTTTAAACGTACATTATGAAGTAAAGATAAAATGGGGGAAGGAGGACATAGTGATTTTGCTGATGTTGTGTAGTCGTAAATAGGCTCCGACTGGTCGTTCTCCCACCTTTTTATAAAAAAAGATATTACTTAATATCATTTCAGACGGATAAAATCTAACTCGTGATTTTATCGGTCAAATTAATTTTAACAACAAAACAAATGTAGTACAGAAATATTAGTAAGCTTAAGTTTCCATTGTTCTTTTAATTCTTACTCAGTAACAGGTGGTTCATGCAGCAGTGCGGCCTTGGCCGGACCCGAACCTGTGACCGAATCGCGTGCGCCAGTCACCTGATCAGTAAGGCATAACGTAAGCAGTCTAATCGTGTGTTCATACCAGATACTAAACAAGGTGACAGTGGCGCACATGTGCTATTGCTGGATCGCAGTCTATACGGGTATTCACAAGGAAGTTGATCTTTGGGCTGCGTATAGAAAGAGCAGGAGATAGTACGTAGTAAAAAGATATTTATGCCAAGATTTAGAATGCACAGTTAGGGCCACGCTGCTTGCCTTCCAGGGGGAGGTATCTCTCGCTACAGCAGTCATCTCCGGTGTGTGAGTAGGTTATGGACTTATGGGGGAGAATTTTAAGCAGCGCAACGCATCTACATACTGATGTTAACTAACGTCCATAGCCATCAAATGGTTCGTTTGTCCTCCTAGGCTATAAACACCGCCTGTTGCCTGCCTAAATATAGTAGGAGGCCTATTCTGAGCAAATTGCAGAACTAGAAACTAATGTTAAATCTATGCGGCCAGTCGTTAGGGCCGATTCACACCGTAGTGGCATCAGCTGGCATTCCGAGGCGGACAGTTTTAATGTGTAGCGATTATTGATTAGAAAAAATACGATTTCATACTGAACTCTCATTGTAAAGCATCCGTACAATGCATATTCTATTGAAAAGGTCTGCAAAATTTAAAAACATTTTCTTGAAATGCCAACCTCACGTGAATGTGAATGTGTGTAAGTTGTTTTTACAAAGTGAATAATTTGACGGTTCCACATCTTTTATATGGACGGTTTCGAGACGCTTACTGCATAACTTGGTATTTTTCTAAGTCAATAATTGCGATGGAGTCAAGTGCTTCAAACGCCGCGGGCGGTGTTTTCGAGTTTCGCAAACGATACCATGTATTGTAGTCATGAATGTAAAGTTTAAAATTATAAAATGACACTAAAACCGCTAGTGTCGCCGCCTGCATACCGGTGTGAATCGGCCCTTGGAACTATAAGTCGAGCACAGATAAAGGTGAAGTTGAATTTGCATTCGTGTGCTGCCCACTCACGCCCACATGCAAAGGGCACCTTAATAGGAGCGTATACTGCGTATATTTTTATCGACCACACAACTTTAATGGTCGTTAAATGGCTAAACTATGATACGGATTGGCATTCGATACGAAGAAGACTTTCTGAGAGCCTACTCAAATCACAATAAAGGTCTTATAGAAAAGGGTAAACAACGGACTATATTACTAAAGCTCCGCCGTCCGTCTGTCTGTCACAAGGTTGTATCTCATATACATAGCTAGACAGTTAAATTTTACAGATGCACTTCTGTAGCCGTTATAATAAAAAGTACAAAAAAAAAATATAAATGTATTAATTATTTGAAGGGCCTGTCATACAATAAACGTCTCTTATATCGTCATAGTAAAATAATGGTATGGAACCCTTCGTGCGCCAGTCCGACTAGCACTTGGCGTAACGGTTATGTTAAGTGAAATCTCTAACTTGTGACCAAAAGGCTGAGAAATATAAACTAGCGGGGCCCTTCGGTTTCGCCACGTTCTCCGCTGCTATTGGCAGTAGTGTGATGGTATATAGCCAATAGATTTTCTCGAGAAATGGGCTGGCTAATACCAAAACATTTCATTCAAATCGGACCAGTAGATAGATCCTGAGATTGGCGTGCTCGGCGAAGCAAACTCTTCAGCTTTATAATATTAAGTTTATATTGACTTAACTTCAGTGGTACTTCTCCTTATAAGTTATGTTTCTAGCATTAATATGGTAATGAAATCCACCTAATTAAAATAAAAACACGTCACCGATACAGAAAGATATTCGACTGTGATTGAAATAAAATGATAATATAATTTTGTAACTAAACTTGTTTTGGTACATGATCAGAATTTGAATATTTCTAATTTGAATTAGGAACGTTAAAAATATTTTTGCTTTATAAATATTTTTATTCAGAAACCAGTTTAGAAACGTAAATCGTTTCAGGGCTCTCGGCTGACAAAAGGCCTACGACAAACACATGTTGTCCCTATGTAGTACCCTAAATAGCTTTGATATATTAAATATGTAGGATTTGATTTGAAGAGGTTTCGGGAAAGATAAGAAACGTCAACCGTTTTAACGTTACGTTCTTAATTTTAAACTAATATGGCTATAGAATCTTAAACCGTTTTTAAGTTCCCGGACAAAATATGTGAAGTCCTATTCTAGTATTTTTATATTTTTTGTATAATTTTGTAACTAAACTTGTTTTGGTACATGATCAGAATTTGAATATTTCTAATTTGAATTAGGAACGTTAAAAATATTTTTGCTTTATAAATATTTTTATTCAGAAACCAGTTTAGAAACGTAAATCGTTTCAGGGCTCTCGGCTGACAAAAGGCCTACGACAAACACATGTTGTCCCTATGTAGTACCCTAAATAGCTTTGATATATTAAATATGTAGGATTTGATTTGAAGAGGTTTCGGGAAAGATAAGAAACGTCAACCGTTTTAACGTTACGTTCTTAATTTTAAACTAATATGGCTATAGAATCTTAAACCGTTTTTAAGTTCCCGGACAAAATATGTGAAGTCCTATTCTAGTATTTTTATATTTTTTGTATTATGCGAAATCAGCAATCGAGTCAGTTAAGAATATATTTATATTTATTTAAAATGGAATGGAAACTAGATCAGAAATTCCGCTTCTAGGCTCCCGGGCTGGTCGTGTAGTCAGAAATTTTTAGTTTAGCAGTCGAAAATTTCAAATTTAAACACTTAAGATTATTTCCATATTTCAATATTTAAAATTGGAAACTAGTACAGAGACGTGGACCGTATCAAGGCTCCCAGGCGGACTCGGACCTGCAGTCGTGTTGCATGTAGCCTCTACTTCATTAACGATTAAAACAACTTTCAATTTTGAATTACGTGATGATAAATCGAAATGTATAAATCGGATACTTATAAATTACGCTTTCCTTAATTAAAAAAAAATTGACGACAAAAGTCGAAAAAGTTAATTTGGAAAAATAAAATTGTAAAAATGTTAGGTTCCATGTCGAACTAGTTAGTAAGAAGTAGTGCCATGCCGCATTATCGTAAAGTAAAGGGTACACTTGCGGAGTAACCCATTGGAGGAAGGATAGAGGGCCAACAAATTGGCTGTATAATTAGGCGGATGTCTATAAGCGTCGGTAGTCATCAAAAGGTTCTGTCTTCTCACACGTTAGGTTGACTATCAAAAAATAATTAAGCGCAATTCTATCTCCTTATGATGAAATATTCAGGCTATCTTGAGATGAGCTAAGCACGTCGTCCTCCGATGTCTAGTAGGGTTAAGGTGAAATGATTTGTATAATCTGTGCCGTATTTTTTTCTACCGTAAATTAAATCGATATCCTATACTTTTTATGTAAACAAAGGTCCCCAAAAGTTGTGTGTCTATCTTAAAATCTATTGAACAGTTTTTTTGCGGTTTTCTCCGATCAATAGAGTAATTACCGAGAAAGGTTTCGGAGTATAGTTTATCACGGGCGAAGCCGGAGCGTTCGCTATTAAGAGATAAAAGAAACAGAGTGCTCCGACTGCTCGTTTGTGCCTATTATATTAAAAAAAAAGACTACTTTATGTTAAAAGTGCTGAAAACATTAGTAAAATTAAAGCACCTGCGAAACGTCTGGTGTTGCAGATGTCTGTATTATCGTTACGCCTGTGTGAAAACTTGACATGAAAGCTAGGAAGTGTTACACTTCTGGTCAGGTGTGAAATTCAGCGAACCAGCAGCTGTTGATAGTAAAAAATGTTTTCTCACCGGCCAGTGGAACCTCGGACCGACCTCGCCGCAGCCTCGGCCATCCCATTCACCAATGCTATTGGCCCGAACACAAATCGACTTTAAATATACACTTTTTTGTGTCGAGATAATGTCGCAAAAAGCAAAACTTTGTTCGCCACTTAGATTTTATTATTTATCAATAGCTGTGATAATTGCAGTTTTGAGGTACAACCAGCACCGGCTTGATAATTATATATGCGGTTACCGTTCGATACTACCAGTGTTTATATATCTTTAAACGACTGTAGAAGGAGGTAAAGTCAGAGGGAGAGTAATGTTGTGTGTCTCATGACGAAGTATAACATTGATTGCTCGTCCTATCCTATAAAAATATGTCGGTTAAAGTGTTGCTTTGAAAATGATAACGATGTGCTGTGACTTGTTGTTGTTGAGTATGTTTTTAACACAAACTGTATGTGTGTGTGTGTGTGTGTGCGAGGGGCGGTGGAGGGGGGGGGATTCACACGTGAGTTCACTGGGTGTATTAAAATATATTTCAAGTAGTCGGGTTATTTGCTTTTCAATGTAAATGTGAAGTATTACAATTCTAGTATACATCTCTAGACACATCCATTAATCTGCTGGTGGCCATCCACCATATATGGCTCTTTCAGTGAAAGCCAAGACGACCGATCTCCAGTTCCTAGCATCCGTCCCGGGACGGCACTGCACGGAGATCGTCTTTCCACCTGGTGAATGGTCTACCAACCTTCGTCTTACTAACCGCGGCCTCCACTCTAGAACTTTACTTACTATTCATATACATATATTAGTATAATATTCTTATCGTTGATATTTGGGGCTGTGTTGTTTCTGTCTATTCATCGATATCTACTTAAATATGAATAATGAACCTTATATACTGTTTCAAAGCTTCAGTTTCCTATAACACATACAAGGATAAAACATGCAATGCAAATCTTAAAATGTATTACAATGTTATCAGAAAAAGGAGGTAATGTCGCGGGCATTACTTAGTTGAACATAAATATCACAGAACTAAAATTAATTAAAGCACATAATAAAATAAAACTAACTAACCATACTACAAGTTATTTTAAAACACTATAAGCACGTGAAATAACAAAACGGTACAAAACAGTAGCCAACACAAGTTAAAAGTGAAAACGCAATCCTAACTCGCGTGACCGTGCTGCGGAGTATGAAAAACAAATTTAACAATGAAAACGAAAACGGTGATAATACCTGTGTTGTGTGTATGAATATGTGAATTACCTCGAAATAAACGTACGAGTTGCGAAACCTTAACTTATATCATAACAGGCAATGAATGTTCACACGCTACATTAACAAGATTGTTTGATGATTCATTTTATTTTAATTTTAAACACCGCCATCACTTTCTTTCCGGTGTCACGTTAACACATTATCACGAACTGCTCATGTTCTATTGTATACCCATCTTTACTATTTTTAGTAAGCGGTAGTGCCATGCTACATTGTATCGGAATTGGACCGACACGACCGGGGAGGACAAACGAGCAGGACTATTCGTTGACTACCGACGCCCATTAGCATCCGCATATGCAGATGCGCGCTCCTTAATCCCATCCCACCCCAATGGGCCACCGACTACTGAAATGCCACACGAAGTTGCGGCGGAATCATGTGAGCGGGACCCAATAAGGCTGACATGCACGTCATTACCTCTTAATATATACTGTTATAAACTCAAAATAAATGAAGACAGGAACGTAGTGTTAAAAAAATAATTAATTCTGTTACCAAAGTTCAAACGATATTCTTTGCACTTTACTTTTGTCAGACGTCCTTTCTGTAATGCAGCCTTTTAGAATTTAAAAGTGAAATTAGAAAATTAGAGAACAACAAAGCAGATTAATCTAATCTATTTTTACGTGGAGCGAAGGCTTCTAAAGTAATTCAAATTTGAAATCTGAACAACATATACCACCAGTATTTCACCAGTAATTCACTTGAATGTCAAGGTTTGTCGCTTAAAATAAGTGGCCTCATCTCAATGTTGTGATTTAACGATAATGTAATAAAATAATGTGTATTAAATTCTTAATTGCGAATAAAAGTCCGGATTTTGTACATCAAATAATAGGCATTAAGTACTTTGTATCCAGTGAAACCGAGTTAGATCAAATTGTAAGGAAACCGCGGTTTCACAATCCTTGAATATTCGATACACAAATTTGACTATGAACATGCACAAAGTTGATTGCAGATCTTATCTTTTTATGCTTAAATATGTTGGCCCTATTTTATTTAAATTGTTGCCATGGTTGGCAGTCATTTATTTATAATACGCATTGTATATTGTTTTTTTTTTAACAAAATTACGAGGAATAACAATTGAGTTATTGCGTACCTTTTCTTGAGTTATATAATTGTTTTGATATGTTGTCGCAGTCTTAACTATAATGTATTATTCTTTCACAGAGGTATTCTTTATGCAGCACAGAATTTCTTTTCATATTAAATTCGGAGTATACTAGTATAAGTAATGTTTTCTTCTTTTGAGTGTTAAATCGTTTCTATCACAACGGCTCACATAAGTTTAAAGCACGGTACAGAAAAACATTGTAGCAACTACATTTCTTACTATCAGTCATTGTCAAACACTACCTAAACCATTGCAACCCTGAACGCCTGTGCCTTACTTTACAAATGATCTCATTAGAGCAATGTTTTGAATGATAAAATTGATTGTTTACGAGAATTAGACATAAAGACATGGACACTGTAATCTGGGTCAGATTTGGTGACTAAGAGAATGATGCATTTTAACTGATCTCTGGTTTTATACGAGGTTTAATGGATTAACCATACCTTAACAAATGTAGGCTAAGCTGTACAATTTTGTTCAATTAAATAGGTTCACAGATCAGCTTCTATAGTTACAAAGTGGGTAGTATTTCTTCAAAGACTTGCATTGTTAAATTTTCTGCTTCATAATTGAGTCCCATCACTGCATCTCTCACTTTAGTTTTATTAAGTACTAGCTATCGCCCGCGATTTCGTTCGCATGGACCACAGCCAAAACTATGAGCTAAAGCCAGTGTTTCTGTGGCCTGTGTGTTATTCCAGTACGTAAACTACGATATTCCCAGCTACATCGGATTCCGGTAGTTTTGGTGTGATTGGGTAACATTCATACAAAGAAAAGTTGGATGTGAAGCCGCTCTGACGTCATTTATTCACTACTAAGTAAGTCTATTGAGCTGAGTACTTAACGGCGGCACCAAAAGATTTGGATTGCTGGCCAACTCCTTCGTTAAATTTTGATACGTGAAATCGAAGTTCCGAAAGTTTGTTGATTTAGGTTGTTTTCATAAAGTGAGATTATCTGGTAGTTCTTAAATATATCAAATTAATGTTATTATTTAACTTAATATTTGATACCAATAATGGACGTTTACTTTCGTGAAGAAAAGAGATGCCACCACTCAATGGATTTCCCACGCCAACACTTACGTATAAAATGACACACTAGTCGACAACACCAAGAATTTTCACTTTTCTTTTAACATCTAAATCGTGATAATGCAGTTTCATTGTTGACATGAATTAACTTTTATTCTTATCTCCAAGTTTTTAAATGTACATGTATGTATGTATTTTAATTTTCTTTTGTATATAAATTAAATTGGAACAAAAATTGTATAGCAGGGAACACAAGCAAATTAATTGCTATAAGAAGTTCTATTTTTGATATACCCCTTACTTCCTTTGCATGCAGGAAAGATCAGGTAGTCATGATTAGGCATCGCATCCGTCATACGAATGTAACGCAATGTGCGTTACATTCGTATGAACGATTTTTTACTCAATCAATAAAGCGGAAAGAAATAAATGTCATGAATGTGAGCTGGACCTAACTGTGTTACACTTGTTAGTGGAGTGTACATGCCTCAACAGCGAAATGATTAAATGTAACGTTCCTAACAACACAAAAGATTGCTCAGTTGGAAAGGGATGTACGTACGTACACTCGATTTTATTAAAATGATTAAAATTTATTAATATATTTGAGTTGATACCGTGGTCGTTCAGGATCTGAGTTGTTATAAAACGATCTTAAATAATTTAATAATAAGAAAAAGAAAATTCATCACAAGAGACCTTCTCTTGCGGTGGCATTTATTTTATTACCTCTTTTTCTGTATATTTATTTATATTTTTTTTATATATTTTTAACGAGTTCAAAACTTTTCTTTCCATCTATCTACCGACTTTTAGGGTCTCGCAGCCAAATGGCTAAAACGTATATTACAGTTGCCTGTCCGACCGTATGGCACTTAAATATCTTTGATTATGGATACTGGATGTCTTAAATTTGGATGGTAGGTGAATTTTATGAACCACTACAAACTAATGTAGTAGTATTTTCAAAAATATTTTTAAGAATAACACTCTATACGTATTTTGATTTTTATAGTAACAAACGAGAATCGAGCCCTTTTACGAATACCGACGCTCAGAAATATCAGCATAATTTCTATGCTGATGCGATGCCCCCTTTTCATCTGCCCCAAGGGGCCAATGTAACTGAGGGATGAAAAAAAATCATAGCCATTGCATCATAAGTGAACGGTTTCAAAGAAAGTTTTTTAATAATACTTTGTGATATACATTCTTCTAATGGTCACTGATTACAATAAAATATATTCCAAGTACTCAGGTTTATAGTTAACAATTAAATATTAGTCTATTTTTAGTTGGTTTTGCTGTCTAAGAACATTAAATGAAAAGTTAGGTCCAGTGTGTTTGGAGACAATGGTCAAAACTTGCGCGGCGGAATCTCAATGGGTTTCGAAAGTGGCTATCGTTTGTTTGGAAATTGTTTTACGTGACGTCCTACAGACCTTGTTTTACATGTGCTCCGCAGGATATTCATTTTATAATGAACAATTTAAATATATTCTTTATCTATTTAGACGACTTAGTCTTCCTTTGCCTGAAAGGAAAGACACGGCAGGATAAATGCATTCGTGCCTCACGCCGTTATACGTGTAAATATCCCAATCTAAACCTTATAGCTGTTACTGTTAACACTGTTGTAGGAAGAGGTAGTGCCATGCTGCATACGAGGAGGTAGTGCCATGCATAGTGCAGCAAAAGGCTCTGATTACTCGTTTGCCCACTTATGCTATAAAAATAACTCATCAACATGTATTTTTGAAAACAGATTAAAAGTGTTACACTGTGTTTCAATATAAAAATAGAAATGAAAAACAGCGTCCAAAACACAATTTTTGTTTCTGTTTTTGTATTCCTTACGGTTGCTACTACTGTCCCTGTCATTAATTTTATAATGAGTTTGTGTGGTTAGAGTCACTAATGCTAGAGGTCCAATTTCCAAAATTATTTTGTTGTTATATAGGCCATCCACTTAAGGAGGAAGGTAGTACATTACCACGCTATAATAAATGTGAGCAGAGTATGCGAGGTACGCGGGTGAACCACAGGGCAATCCCAGTTGTATATATGCCATAACTGAGTATGACGCAATTCCAATCCAACATGGTAAACAAGTCTTGCGTTATCTGCGAATTAAGTCTTAATTTCGTAGGTCTCTTCACACATGCACAATGCTTCTATGATAATACCTTTTTTTTTGTTAACGCGGGGAAACGCATTTACGCGCCTTCACCGGCCCTGTGTGGGTTCCAGTGGTGTGGTGTGGGACTCGCGGCACATGATAGAGCCGAATACCCACAAAAACCACCGCGAGTGCCATCAGTGCCGCCCTTGGTGAGGTGCCCCGGAAGAACAATCATCAGGGCACCTCGACGGCTAGTCAGCCCCCAATGGCACCCCACCGACTTTGGGACAGTGCAATGGGGTGAAGTTTCCATCCTCGCCCATTGCCCCGTGCACAAAAGCGCCACCTCTTGTTGCTCTTAGGACCCCTCTTCTTATAAGAGGGTTACCGAGAGCGACTCCTCCTGATCTTTGAGCTCCCTCTCCTTATAAGAGGGGTGCAAAGTTCCCCCTCGGTTCAATTGGCTTCGCCTGGGTACACCCCAGGCTACTAAGCCCCACCGCCACGACAAGGCTTGAACTATGGTGGGGTCTATGATAATACCTGCTTAGCAAGTCTACTCTGTGAAACATGCAGTTTTGAATTTTTTGGTTTTAATAATGCACATCTTTTTTCAGGTAATCATCATTTTTATGGATCTCCAACAACTGTAAATATATACACTGATTTTTATCGAACTGGTGACAAAGCAGTTCTCAGGTATGAAATTAGTGTCTTTTATAGAATCAGGGGGATACAAGTATTCATATCATTTTATATATGCTGCTATGCTGCTATGCGGGTTGTTATATACGTCGGTAGTCACAACTACCGACGTATATAACAACCCGCATAGTTGTTATACAGATTTTTCCCCCTTTTTCTTCCCTTCCAAAGGGCCACCGGTTACTTAGAAACCTGAATAATCGACAAGTAAGCTATTGCTTCCGCCTGGACCAATTACAATGTAGCAATCACCTCTTCGTTTCCGATATCACGCGAAGGATAAGCTCGCTGATATGACAATGGGCTGGTCACACACTCAGAAGAAGAGAAGGCAGATGGGCCGTATACCAGAGGTCGGCCGTCTTGGCGTTCATCAAAAGAGACCTATGTCCAGCAGTGGACCGATTGGGGCTGACAATGACGATGGTAATGATGATGCATCACCTCGTATTAAAGTTATTAGGGACCAGGACTCGAGTAAGTAATAAAGATAGTGAGCTTATGGTGGTGATTGGGGATGACCTTTTTATTGTGATCACTTGGGTTGACCTTTTACTGTTGTCTCATGGTTTGGCCTTGATATCAGTCACAGTAGTATTCTCGAAGGCGGTCCGATAGATGCAATCGTATGATTCCTGTTTATCAAATGACTGATGCGGACGTTAGGGTGTTAATTGGCTCATGACCTTAGCTGTCTTGTTTGCTTTGATAGACAAATGGTATTACGTACTTGTAAAAGAAACACCTACTTGTAATCTGTTTCATTACTACTCTATGGCAATTTGTATGTTGAATATATCATTCTTTTTGTGGACTTATCACATCACGTTAGCTAGCCCTGTGTTAAGTACCCTAAGGACTTGGGTTACATACAGGTACTTGACAACGGAAATATATTTAATATACTTTATAAATTTAAGAAATTTATATATATTTAAGATATTTATTACAGAAATACATATATAAACATCCATGACCTAGGCCGTATTCGAACCCGTGACCTCTGGCGTTTCACGCGGATTCCACCCGGTCGTCGTCATATCATTATGCCTACGGTTTTGTAACTCTTTGAAGGTAATATCATCTTATCTATCTATCTATCAAACACATAAAACGGTATTTGCGGGCCGATACGACTTGGTCAAAGTTCAAGACAAGAAACTACTTACCACTGAAAGACTGGAAATGCATCTGCGACACTTCTGGTGTTGCGGGCGTCTAGTTCGGCTCAACTGCTCGTTTGCCTTCTATGCTATACAAAAACTACGTCTGTCGGTATGTGATAGAAATTCTCAAAATCTATTGAACGGATTTTAATGTGGTTTTCACCCATGGATAGAGCGTTTCCCGAGGAAGGTTTTAGTGTATAATTGAGGCATATGAAGCCGGGGCGGATCTATATCTAAGACTCCGCTGTCCATCTATATCATGAACCGTGATAGCTATACATACACATAGAATCGAAGCAGTTGAAATTTTCACCGATAACAGATTTTTCTAGGGGCTAATAACTATTTCTGGGAGCCCCTCACAAGATACGTGATTACTTATAATATTAGGGGGAAAAGTATCAGTCCGTGATACATGCGTATCATTGTTGGGTAGGCGTGTTGCTCTCTTTCTGCATTCCCTTCAGAAGACAACCGGCAATTCGCAAACGAATGACAGCTACGCTGTCATTAGATAAGGATAGTCAGCATTTCACAGTAATAACCAAAGCCTTAAAGTCTGAAAACCGCCTGCGAGAAAAAATCCACTATTTCTATCGTAGTCAATTTTGGTGGTGCAATAGTTCTACATTCATAAAATATAAAGCCTGACTGCTCAAAATACATTATAACGCCAGAGCCACTCGCGTTATAAGAAAATATTGTCAGGAATCTAATGACATTCATATGTTAAAATCCTTCAAGACGTTCAAACTGTAGCAGTAAACATGTCGAAGGAGGGGGGCGTCTTTGACCCCAAACCTAGTCTTGTCACCAGTAGAGCACTCCTAGCAATCCGATGTATTAGGATTCTCTTGTGTGTGAACATAGAAATCTGCGAACACACACAAAAAACATTGTACTCTATACGCATTCGGTTATTTTTTAACACACACTCCAAACAGCTCAAGCAGATAATTTTCGTTACTGTTGGAGTCTATGGAATTGATTCCTACTGCTGAATCCGGCCCTGGTTCAATTATATCCGGGCCGATATTGATGGAGAATTGTGTATTTACATAATAAGTCTAATAACATTATCACCGTCTGTCCGATGGTATTCGCTTTTTGGTAAGCGTAACCGGTCGGTTACATCACGGTGAAATAAGAAAGTATATAATGGACTTTCTTCATGGCTTGTGTTATAGGTGCATGCAGCGATGAACCGTTTAAGCCATTGTAAACGTGTCTGTGATGATAATGGACCGAAATTGAGTCAAAACTGATATCGATCGCTTATCGAAACGAAATAGCAGCAAGCAAGCAAACTATCATGCTGCACTGCAGCCGAAATGGGCCGGCACAGACGGGAAACTTACACATTTGATAGCTAAGTAAAGTGGTAGTTTTGCTGTCGCGTTTCGTGTGGTTTGTGACTTTCGCATGTATCATTAGGCGTTACATTGGGCCAAAACATCTAGGTAGACTTAGTAAATCTCGGCTGCTTGTTTGTCTTATTTGTTCTTGATTGTATAAAATAAGAAAGATGCTCCCACAGAGTTTCAACGATTTATACGATAATGTTTTTACAACAGCCGATCCAATATCGGTATCGTTGCTGATACCGATATCGAGGCAGGTATGAAATACGTACGCCTTTCACTGGTTATCTGAGATAAATGTTTGACACCTTCGTTATTGGTGTATCCGTGCCGATACCAAAATCGGATCGCCAACGCAAATTCTTTAAGGTCTGGTTGCTTTCCTAATCAAATTTGTGTGCATTTAAAACTTATTTTTCTCTTTCTTTTTGTACATTTATTGTACATTATGTTTTACATTGTGCGCAATAAAGAGTATTTTATTCATTCACACCTTCACATTGACGTTCTGTGTAGTTTTTTATAGTCCCATTGCGCCCCGTGGTATCTCTTACGTAACTGTCGATCCTGTGGAAAGGTCGTGATAAAATTTAGACATAAAGTTTACGACCTACTCCAAGAGCAACGACGTACACACACATTCATTAGTAGGCCAAGCCGTTTCGGACCAGTATGAACACAAATACAGTGCAACAAGATTTTTATATATAAGATTTATGCAAATAAAATTATACTGACTTTAATTTAAAATGTCATACCTCAAACTGTTGCTTTGTGCCAAAGCTTATTTATAGCACACATGTTGGTACAATGAGCAGCTGATAGCTTTTGTGTATTAATATTAGAGTGCCGCCCCGATTTCGCTCGTGAGTAATATGGAAATTATACATTAAAACCTTACTCCGGATTCGCTCTATCCATGAGTGAAAACCACATGAAAATACGTTATGTAAATTTTTGAGAAAATCGATTACATACACACAGACTCAAAACTCAGAATAGAACCCGATATAGTAAATTACGATTTAAACTCGAATTTAGCTAACCATCACTTACAAAGCAAATCGCATTTATAATGTGTATAGCTTATAAAATCGGTTGTACGTGAAAATACACTATTAATCTTGTTAAAACTCAGAATCGAACCAGATATAGTAAATCACGATTTCAAGTCTCATTTAGCTAACCAACACTTATCAAACAAATAGCATATTTAATATACTCGATATCTCTACCTGGAAACAATTCGGTCACGAACAGATAACAATTATTAATATTATCATATCAAATGAATTTCTTTATTTGACATGTGAAAGTAAACGGGAATGTTGGAGGCGGGTTATTGTGCAGCAGATTATAGATATGACCTAGTCTAAATATTAAATTATGTTTTGATCAGTCTATCAGATAAATTATCTCAATCAGTAAGATAATCTATTTTATGTAAATTGTTTTGAGATCACTTCCTGCGGTTTATTGTTTCAAATTGTTATGACAGTATATTTTAGTATTGGATGAAATTGGTGAAGTGTGAGATTTCGAAAACTATTCTTTTGTGCTCTTTGGCTTCAGAAGTTTTAGAATATTGCAAAGTATATTCTTAGCGTGCAGTATATATTCAATTTGTTTTTTGCAAACAATATATGTATGTAGATATTACTCGCTTATTTTCTTCGCTATCGGCCGCCCATAATATGGCCCTAATGCCTATTGCGATAGCCTCACCGGGGTAGACGAATTACAAATTCCTTAACTTAGGATATACCCATCCAGTTCTAATGCATTTGAATCATCATGGAAACTAAAATTACTTATAACATAAACATTGGTAAAGTATTTATATATAGTAAGAAGTGTATCGAGTTCAAAAAGGAGCCTGGGAAGCATGACCGGTGGTTCCAGAACCTTCCCAAGAGAATGGGATTAAAAATATCCTCCCTAATATACTTAATGCTCAAATACCTAAGTTAACATATGTAAATGCACCTAATCCTAACCTTATTTGTAAATGCACCTAATCCTAACCTTATTTGTAAATGCACCTAATCTTACGAAAGCAAAGCATTGATGCCACATTAATACAAATACATATTTTAATGTTAATATTTTGATTCTATTCAGTGATAACGATGATTAATGATATTTTGATAGATAACATATTTCAGTCAATGTTTTCTACCTTCGTACGCGGAATTGTTAAAAAAGTCATGCGGCTTTACTTGTACCTATATAGCAAGAGCGAGTGTACGTGAAACCGTCGCGTGCGAGTTTCTTTTATCATTCAAGGAGAGACAGCCGATGTTGTAAAACTATTCAAGTGGATGTGGCCTTGTCTACCTGACGCCGTTTAGATACAATATGTCAATCGAGACAAGGCGTATCCGAAGATTTGTCGTTTTGTCTGAATCTAGATTTCTGATTAGATTTTGTGAGCACTGAAGTTTTGTGTTGAACAGGTTTTCTTGGTATGCATTTTGTTATCACTGCTTACTTTGTTATCACTGCTTACTTTGCGAATATTTTTGGCAATCATCATCAATCAACTATTTATTAGAGCATTTTTTTGAGATTGTCTGTGACGTCGGAGGGCGCTGATCTAGGTTGTCGAAAAAGTCCCCTTTTGAAGGACTCCGGTCCCTTCTGAGGTACGTGCCAGTCGCCGAGGTGCCTTGTTGCTTATAGTTCCAGGGCGCTACAGGATAGGCGTTCGAAAACGCCCAGGTTTTAGTAAGTATTCAGTTCATGCGCGATTCCCGCACACCCAGGACCGGTGGCAGTGCCTAAATACATTTTCCCGCGAAAAGTTCTTATCTCTGCTGCATATGCCGTTCGATCTCTCTTCGGCCTGGATATTCAGGTCTCTATAAGCCATAACATTCTCTGTTTCATTAAGCTGGTCCGTATAGTAGCATCCTCGTTATCCACTGCCTCGCTTCCTCTGTACAGAAAGTCTTAACGTAAATGTTATCTTACCAAACGGCCAACTTTCCTGCCCCTGTCTATCATCCTCAGCAGCTTCTTCAGTTAATATGTAACTCCGTAATAATAAACTTTACTGAAGTCATATCAACAATGCATAAGTTTAAAGTAAGAGTTGCTACCCAATGGGGCTGGAATGACCTCTTGCTCACACAAAGTTCCGTAAGGCTTGTACGAGCGTGTTGATCCAAAGGACGAAAGAGTGAAGGAGGAAAAGATCTGAATATGAATATATATGGGCTCATATAGTCTACGTATTGATGAGTATGGGCTTCCATAGTCACGAAAAGCCTGGGTGCTCGATGCCTCAGTTATGCTGTAAAAGTAGGTACTTTACCCATATGCTATGCAGAATAACAGTTAATATAATTTTTGTAGTTAAACAGTTATTCAAAATTCGAAGTTATGGTTAATGGGACGTGACTTTGGTAGGGTCAAAGACCTGAACTGCGCGGATTTCTACAGCTGATGACGATCTCTACTGGATACAAAAACCACTTGTTTAAATTGCATTCTATCGTTCTGGTATCTAAATTAAATGATAATGTTTTTATTTCAAATCTATGACACATACATCTGCTGGCATCGGTAGTAGTCGTCGGCAGGCTCTGATAGCTCGTTTGCCTGCCGACAATATAGAAGAATAAAATAACAAATTAATGTTTGTCTGTGTGTTTACCTGTCCTTTATAAGCTCTGAAATGGTAGGAGGTACGCCCACCGGTCTTAAGTAATTTTCGTTCGGAATTCTCGGAAAAATGTGGTGAAGAAAAAGCGTAGCAACGAGCGCCGGGAACAGCTAATAGAATTGTGAAAATACTCTTTGAACTTACACAATTAAATCTGGCACAGGGTCAGACTTGAGAAGAACATGGACCCATTGGTCACAGAATCTAAAAAGTACATTGCAATGGAATTGTGACGGCACGGCCGAGAAGCTACCTCTCGGTCATATGGCGCCGCCGTGATTATCACGTTTCGAGGTGGGGGTGGAGGATTTGGAATTAGCATCGGCTAATCTTCCACCTGTCCTCCTTCCCTACAATGTGCTATCGAGCACATTGTAGGGAAGGAGGACAGGTGGGCAACGTATCTGCCGGATAATCATGCAGATATTTAGGCGTAATTAGTCAAAAGGTTCCGATTTATCGTTTGCTCCATTATAATATGAAATAAGAGCCCAAAAACAGCTTACGCAAGAGAATATGCGGGCTACAACTAGTATAATATTTAAATATGCAAATGTCGTTCCAGTAATAGTTATAATTAATAGTTATGTAAGTCAATAACCGGTTGCTTACGACGATTTCAAGTAAATACCTTACTTTGTTGCTTTGCTCGACATCGTAGATGATAGGCTTGCGACTTGCTTCGACACTATCACAGCCGAATGTTAATCACTTTCTGTATATTAAATAGTAGTCTGCCTCGTGGTCTAGTCGTAAGCATGTTCAACCACGATCGTGTGGTCAGGTTCGAGGTTAGGGTCGGACCTGAGTGTTATTGGGATTTTTTAAGTTCTAACAACAGTTCGAAGTCAGAAAGTTGGCAGGGTTACTGTCCCGTGCCTTGGAGAGTACGTTAAGCCGTCGGTCCTGCGGCTGATTTCTCTCCGACTATGTCGGATTATCGTCCCATTGGAATAGGGGAATGAGGGAACAGGGAATTTTCTTGTATTTGCGTTCACACTTGTGCGTTATAATTTGACTTGCGCGGTTGCCGTTCGGCTAGGACAACACTATTATATATGTTAAATGAAAGTGGAATGTTGGCCTGTGCTTAGATTTTATAGATTTTTACTATTAGAGTTAGTTAGAAAGACTCATCAAGAACTCAGGAGACGAAGGAGGGTTTGATCCTGGACCACCCGAAATGAAGTCCGAAGGACTAACCTTACTACGTCACCGAAACTCTAGATATTGCTAGGACCTCTTTTTTTTTATTTACCACCCTTGTGTGAGCTGGGTGCGTCGAAGTCAGCACCAGTTTGTGCCGCTAACAACTAGAACCACATTGCGAGCCTTCAGCTGCAATGGTGGGATCATCCGGATCCATCACCCCATCTAACCTACATAACCTAAAGTTACTCCCGAGACTCCAGGACCAACTGCAGCGACTCATTGTGCAATCAATAGAAAAATGCTAAAATTGTGTACATTTGACGAATTTTATCACAAGAAAATTAGGTGGAGAAATGGAAGTGATCCAAAAATTGAGTAAGATTGTGGAGTGATCGAAGATAGATCAGACAGCATGACTTAAAGTACATAAACAATCAGGTCATACTATGAACATGCCATTGGAATTTTTAAATCTTTTGACTAAGTTTCAGTAAAAACGTGTGAATTACTACATTCTAATACAATATGTGGGAGTTGTTGTATTTGCAAGGCTATACGTACTTACCTTGGCGCCAGAGTACAGGTAGGTAATATGGGTCCTTCCATCATCATCATCAACCAGACGACATCCACTGCTGTACATATGCCTCCTCCATAGAGAGCCATAGGTCACGGTCACGACCCGCCTGTATCAAGTAGTCAGTCCACCGGGTAGGAGGCCGTCCAACACTCCGTCTTACCGGTGCGGGGCGGGCGATGTGGCCTATCCACTGCCACTTCAATAATTAAAGCATATTACAGGTAAAATATCTGCTACCGACAAAATAATCCACTGAACACCGACGTCAACCTCCGCACAACCTGAAGTGAATACAAATTAATTTTTAACCCGATTTCATCATCAGGAAATTCTCTGTTACTTCAAGCAGGCGTTATACGATACTGGTGTAATAACACTATGTGTGTGTATTGTCATCTACGCGTTATTGTAATTTTCTCGTATTGTCCAAAACAACGTTTAGCTTAACAAATAAAGATATTATCGGAGTCGTAGTGACGCGGTATTGTTAGCGATATCAAGAACAAGTACAAATATAAATAATTAAAATGTGTGTGCGGACTGCATAAACATGCACATTTTTTTAAAACAGTTTGTAAACGAACAATCGCGTTTTGACGCGCCCATAGACATCCGTATTACTGTCATGCAGATGCGTTGCCCTCCTATCCACCTCCCCTCCATTGGGTTACTTTCTTGTGTCAACTTTACCGCGTTTCGCATTCGACTATTTAATATATGTCTTTTAGGGAAAACGAAATAGAAATAACTGCAGATTGTATTAACACCCAGAAAAGCGGGCGAGGATTCTACTAGTTTTATCATTATAAAATGCACAACCTTCAGAGTTTTACACCCAGTTGTGAAATAAATCTACGAGGAAAAATGATTTATGTTCACCATACCATTGTCATCTTCATTCTCACATTTATTGCGACATACAATCTAAAAGTACTTACAATTGTTATAAAATTAATTGCAAGTAAATATAAGTTCATGATTGTTAATCATTTAGTTTTTTTATATATCCGTGGACGTATCACACCACGTTAGCCTAGCCTTGTGCTAAGTACCGTAAGAACTTGTGTCACAGGTGTTAGACAACGGAAATATATTTAACATTTCCTATAAATTTAAGAAATTGTGAATAGTATTCGTGATCTGGGCGGGATTCGAACCCGCTACTTCTGACGCAGCATACATAATTGTCCCAGTTACTTCTGAAAGGGCTTACATTATATCCGGTATAAGAAGTAATGTAGAAAGAAAATACCAAACTTCATCAAGATCCTTCTAGTAGTTTTTGTGTGAAAAGGTAACAAAATACAAATAATCTTCCTTTTATAAAATTTGCAGTCATGATTGCACAAAGTCATTAGAAACACCCGAAGATTCACCAAACCCTTTTATTAAAACTCTTTGCTGGCTTAAAGTATAAGTAATGTATTCTCATCAGTACCAAAGTAAATTTGTTTAAACTTAAACACTACTTAACCATTTCAAATACTAAGTCACTTAACCATTCATGTGCTAAACTAAATTAAACCTTATCTAATTTTATTAACTATTCAACTTGCATGAAACGCTAAAAGCCACGTAAACAAGCTAGTTTTCCGCGAGATCCTCCAGCCGATAAGCCAGGGATAAATCGATTCCCGCTCCCCGCCTCGTTAGACGTCAGCGAGCTCGTTAGACCAAGCGCCTTTGGCAATGATTTAAAGCAGCTGTTTAAGCCACTATCGGGATGCATTTCTCCCATCTGCAGGGAAGATAGAGGTATATCTCCCTTATCAGCGATAAACCAACCTATACATGTAACTAGACGAATCCCAAGATTTTTTTTATGGTATAGGGGGTAAAAGATAGTGGAAGCCTTTTGACGACTACCGACACGGCTACTCACGAACAGCTTGAAACGCTACGGCATATTGTCACTTTACGGCGGTGTCATGTGCGCGACAGGTATTTATTGCAATGTAGCATTGCACTACCTCTTACATATTATGTACTTGTAAAAGCGATAAGTTTGTTTGTTTGTTTGAACGCCCTTATCTAACACTCTTTATTTTGAGGCGTATTGAGGAAGGCTATGTAGCATTACGGTACGGCAAAAAGGAGAGTAGACACAGGTAACGTGGATAAAATCGCACGGCAATGCTAGTTAATCATAATAAGAAGAGAGAAGGAATTCGGTCGCCGTCGATAAAATACGCCTACCCTCAAAATTTCAAACAGTTCCTGTAATCAAGTAAAACGTCTGTAACTTATGGACGGACAGTCGGACTCGACGAAACTGTAAGCTTCCTTTTTTGGTCATTTGGTTGGGAACCCTAAACCCTAAGAGAACACAGGCCGGTGATTGAACGTATTGCTAAAATATTGTTGGAAAACTCGCTGTGCGTTACAAAATGAAATTTTATGGTGTTGCAAGTGTGTCATTGTTAATAGAATTGGAAATTGTTGTAAAACATGTTTTTTTGTTTTAACACGACGAGTGTTGTTATTGCCACGAACTCGATATGAAATACTAATTATATCTGTTTATCGGGATTTTGTAGGTGAAACTGTGCGGGTGAAAACCGCATTAAAATCCGCATAACATTTATTGAAAAATCATTCACATACAAACAGCTTTTGGAGTATTTCATATATTCGTGAAAATTGTCCTTTTTGTTAGGCGGAGAAGCGTATTTTCGCGCTATTACTGGCCCCGGGTGAAGTCCACTAAGACACTGCGATTGCTATCCGCGCCGCCTTTGGTGAGGTGCCCTGGAACTGCAAAGCTCCATGCTACCTCGACGGCTGGTCAGTCTCCTAAGGCACAAACAGAGGGAGAGGAGATACCTCCAAACAGGGGTTGTCTGACATTGACAATAACACTAGAACCGCTTCTGAACAAAGAAGCGAGTTTGAAATTTCGAATTCTACTTGTATTAAAATGAACGGCTTTTTTATTTTTCCAGCCGAATAATATAAATGGTACTTATATCTAAAAACCTATCTTTCCACTTCAAGTGTTAAGTTTTATCCTTAAGTTTCCTAAAGCCTTATCGTCATTGGAGGATTGATTTCTGATAAGAAAAGGAAAATGGCGTCGTAAAAAGCGGCCAGACGGGTTATGGATATTCGGTCGACGAGATCTGATCCGACTTTATAGTCATGTATCAGTATATTTATTATTCAAAATATTTGTGTTTTAAATTCAATAAACGCTGGAGTCTTTTACCAGCGTTTATTGAATTTATATATGATGGTGGAACATCTTATAAGAGGCGTTGTTGTTGGTTGGTCGTGGAATAGCGCCCGTGCTAACGCTCACTTGACACAGACATGGCAGGGAAGCGGCTGATAGATCCAGTGTCAAACGCAGCTGCGCGGGAGCCGAGAATTGCTAGCGGCGCTCGGGCGGTCGCGTGAACTCTTCAAGCTTCACATGAGATTCTATGTCTTATAATAATGACTTTAAAGTTTAAAATTACATGACTGAATCTGCTCATCGTTCCACCGCCGGAAGCTGCCATCTTGTTGTGAGTTGAGCCTTACTCTACACTGTCAAGTCACTGATTCCTGTCAGAGTTGAAATGAAGTCAATTATGAAATCATAGATGATGTGAATGGCGAATTTCAATAGATTTTGTAGTTGTCAGTTGTTTATGATTACATCTAACATGTGAACCGCCTTTTTACCCGACTGAGTCAGAAGGAGGGTGATGTTTAAAGTGTATGTAGATTTTTATGTTCCTTGCCTACACCTACTACACGCCATGACGGATTTCACTTACGGGTTGTTATTTATCTTGTTAACGCAAGTGACACTGGAACCCAACCCAACAAGGGTTGGGATATTAGTTAAGTACATTATATAATATCTATACATGTTATAAGAGAAAGTGTCCTACAGTTGTGTTTGTTTCTGTGCTGCGGGTACTGGCTGTGGCTCTGGCTGTGCAAGTGATGGATTTTCATAACGTTTACTGAATGGATTTTTATGCGGTTGGCAACCATGGATATAGTGATCCTGATGAAGATTTTGTTTGTGTTAATCGCTGGTAAATAATAATTAAACATTGGACGAAAGAGATGGATATAAATTTGCGAAATACAATATATCACTACCCTTTTTTGCACGACCTTAAGTGTAACGTTGCAACGATGTCAAAAGGAGCAATAAAAAAAGTGAGATTTGCAATCGTATTGGCGCCAAAAATTTGTCGCTGACCCAGATTACATTCGCGATATACTTTAAATGAAAATTTATTGCGTGTCATTTTTTATAGCCATATCCATATATTTGTTACGTGCCTACATGAAATGAAAATGTTTTTCATTTCATGTAGGCACGTAATATCCATAGCACATGTAATACATTTGTGCAATGAATTCCGGTGGCCCATAGGGGGTGAGGTGAAAAGGAGGGGAAACCGGTATAATTATGCTGATGTTCATCGTTAGTCGTTAAAAGGCTCCGATTGCACGTTTGTCTGCCATAATGTAAAAAAAGAATCCTAGCTCTAGGGAGGGGCATTTGCCCCTCTACTACCCTAGGCCCTAGGCTAGGGCGTCCCCAGCTCACTAATAAGCACATGAACAACAAACAAATGAACAAGTAGGTACTAAACATTGGAAGTTGTGTGTATTCATTGAAACAGTCTGCTTCCGTTAATTAAATATTTAAATATGAAATCTTTAAAAGATAATTTTCAATGTTGTTTACTGTACTTATGACGTCATTTCTTTGTTTTGAAGTCAAGGACCTCCACATAATTGTCCATTTCCAGTATCCGAACGTGATTTGACTCGCTACGACCTTATGGATGTTATCAGCTGCACTTACTTTTCACAGATTTTGGATTCCCGTACGCAAATGCGTTGCGTGTTACGCATTACATTTGAATTGTAATAAAATAGCCGACTATGGCAGAGGTCGGGATAATATACAAGTTGCCCTCTGATCATTTCTGATGAACCAAACTAGGAATAATGGAAGTCCTAAAATTGAGTATACTTAGATACCTCTTCGCCCTGTATTGCATATCTTCTGGAAATGAGAAACATTTTCATTGCCAAAAGATATATAAACAAAAAAAAAAGAAGATAATTAAATAGTGGCAAAAATTGTTAAGTTGGGTCGTACTGATATTCACGCGATTATGTATTCTCGCTACCGTATTAAGATAGTCTATCTAACCGCACGTTAAGTCTGGTCTAGGCACAACAGACTGGTACCAGTTTTGAGATCCGGCTGCGGTCGCGCTCTCAGTGTCGTGGCTTTGAAAGGATTTATTTTAGATTGATCCACATCTCACGACCTCTGGCTAGCGAGGTCTTTTGTAAATGTCAGCGCACACGTCTCAAGCTATAATGGCTACTCTTATCTTAACATTGTTATTGTTTTTAAACGGTTTGTTTTGAAAAAAACCTTCGTATGTAGGATCGAAAGCAGGCCACACATAATCCGGCGACATAGGATCTCATGACAAAGCTGATACTTCGTTATTGTTACGAAAGAATGCACTAGTCATCTACGCTGATGAAATCTTGAAATTCTGTAGCAACGATGGCAAATGGCATACGACACAGGAGCACCAGATCGACCTGGAAAATAACGTCTCCCCTTATGTTTGCGCACCGACGAAACTGGATAGCAAAGTCCGCATTTCCATCACGCCACCTCGTCGCCCGTTTTGGCGTAGCTGTAGTATTTTCAGTGGTGTGCAAAATTAGTCCCAACGATTGGCCAGGGGGGGGGGAAGTATATAAGTTTATAATTGTTTACACATATTGCTAATCTGCGCACAAGAAATAAAAGGCCCCTATGCCTCGGAAGCGAGGAAGATTTTAATGCGACAAGTGTGATGCCGTTATCCACGGCTGAGTCATTTCGCACCCGAGACGATAGCAAACCGACCGCTCGCTACGATTTGGCTGTCACATTTTCAGTGATGTGCAAAACTAGTCCAACGATTGGGATCGGACGAAACGGGGCAACGCATAAGGGGTTGTAATTGTTCACGCACGCACATGCAAATAAGCAAATTGTAAATTTGTTGCGTGAAATCAAAGGCCCATATGTCTCGAAAGCGAGGAAGATCGTTTTCAATGCGCCAAGTGGGCGTCCTCCACGGCTCACTAATCGCGTAATAAGATCCAGTAGAAATCTCGGCGCGGGGTTGGTCTCATTTGATATTCAATACGGTACGTGTTTCTATTGCACGTCGCGCGCAGAAACGCTTTTTATTAGAGGCCAATTACACCGTTCATTTTCCTGGATAGGATGTGATGGAAATAATGAGAGGATAAGAAAAAAAGGAGATAGATAAACTTTACGTAAATACAATTTATACAAAAATACTAAATACCTGCTATATTTTTTAAAGTGTTACGGGGTAAACTATCAGTGGGGCCCTGTATCTGGTGTACACGAAACCCATATTTCTGAGAATAACACAGAGAACCGATGGAGGTGTCGATAGTCTCTATGCATGGGTATGGAGGTAATACCAACGTGTTGCCCTCTTTCCTTCTGTGGAGGGGGCATTGGGACTACGGAAAATCACGTTCCACATGAAACGTGACAGCATAGCTGCCACTTTGCGGTGGAGCACGGGTCTCATTCGCAGTCGCGCCTGCGGATTCGGCTACAATATATCAATGACATTTCAATAAAACGACTTTTACGGATTTTATCGCGGTTTATATAATTATTTATCTAGCCCGACGTTTCAGAAGCTTTACAGCAACCACGGCCACGGTGGACTGGGATAACAGATTTCCTGAAGTACCAAGCTTTTAAAAGTACCCGAAGAATTATAATTTTAGTTGTTCCGATTAATGCAAACAGTACTTATTATATCTTGCTGTCTTGAGGTGTTCTGTTTACTTTTTGATTTGACAATGTTCACCACTGGGTCTCAAGCAGAGGGAAGAACCCAGCCATCTTCTCTATTGAAATTTGGATGTTTTTTAATTTCAATAGCCTCATCAATCCTTGGAAGGAATCGGTGTTCCCTAGTGAGGATTTGCGCTTTATCAAGTATAATGTAATGGCAAGGGCCAACTTCAGCATGCTCACTGACCGCAGATTTTGTAACACGTCGGTGTTTCATATCGGCTATATGTTCTTTAACGCGAGGTTTTATAGATCTTTTAGTTTGCCCTTTATAGGAGAATCCACAGTCACAATCAAACTTGTACACTCCTACATCTTGCAGAGAGATATGGCATTTCACTGATGGTAAGAACTGATTAATCTTCTTTGGCGGCCTAAAATAAGTTTTTATTGAAGCTCGCTTGAGGAAATAGCCAATTTTATCAGTCATCACTTTTAAGTATGGTAATATTTCAGGTAAGTGCTCGACAGTGACTGGTTTCACTCGGCTTCTGTGGAGCAGACGGGGAACCCACTTGACATGTTCAAGTTCGGTAAGCAGGCGTTGCTTGTCACAGATGCATCTTGCTTTCTGAAACAAAGATTTACCCACGGTAGACAACTGTGTTGGATGGTGATGAGAATTGCAGTTTAGATACCGATCAGTATGGGTATGTTTTCCATACACTGTATGACTGAACGTGTTGCTGGGATTGCGGATGATCAAAACATCTAAGAAAGCTAAAGAATTATTTACCTCTAACTCCATTGTTAATTTGTATTTTGGAATTTATACTACTTAGATGGTTAAGGAATATGGTTACTTTATTCTTAGGTAAAATTGTGAAAGTATCATCATCATACCTCTTGTAGAACCTTGACTAGAAAATTATTAAATAAAGCGTGATAAAATCCGTAAAAGTAGTTTTATTATAATGACTAACACTCACGTAAACTTAAGACATCAATCAATGACATTTCCTCACATTGATGTACGATCCACCGGGGATCCTGCAGTACATAGGTGTCAATCGCAGTAACGAATGTGGACCATTCGTTACTGTAGTTGATGATTTTAAGTGCAGTAGCCAAAAATTTACAGGCCAATCTGCCATCCCGTATAAAAGACTGTTCGCAGTATGATGATATAAAATTCAGCGTTTAGTCGTGTTAGATTAGATTGGAAGAGGTAGTCCTATCCCCACTATGGTTCAAGCCTTGTCATGGCGGCGGGGCTTAGTAGCCTGCGGTGAACCCAGGCGAAGCCAATAGAACCGAGGGGGATCTTTGCACCCCTCTTATAAGAAGTGGGGGCTTAAAGATCAGGAGGAGGAAGCGCTCTCGGTAACCCTCTTATAAGAAGATAAGACCATAGAGCAACAGGAAGA
>JAFELO010000418.1:253523-321110 GCA_017140195.1 Eumaeus atala | reverse complement strand
CACACACACACACACACACACACACACACACACACACACACACACACACCGGAGAGATGAAAACCACAGTATATTTACTGACCTTTTTTTTCTATCAAAGTTGTGGACTAACGGAGATAAATTTTTCCCGTACCATACGAAATACAACTCTAGATGTATATTACCATTATTATTGCTAGCAAGAATATCCAATAAAGGTCAATCGAAATGATGGAGTCATATGTATGTTCGCAAAATGCCAAGCATGATGCCAGGTTTAGACCACGACACAATTTGCGAAATCAATGTTAGATGTTAACCTGTGTTCGCACTTCTACAAAATCTAGGTTTGCCACTGATCCGAGACTAATTGTAGTGTCACAGTAGATGTCACTGTGACCTCGTGATCACACGAAGACGTTCGGTGTGTAGTTGTTTAGTGTCATAAAAACCTACCACAATATCCAACGCGACTGGTATAAAAGTCGGAGAAATAATTCCGACTCTAAAACAGGTTCAATAATTATTTTGTCTCGGACCTGCAAAACACGTATTGTTTGAAGATGACCCCAGAATAATAAAACTCCACACGCGACCGTGAAAATGCAGTGTCCACAACGACTTAGATCAAACTTGTAGATATGAATTGTGGTTTCTTGTCTTTTGTAACATTTTCCTCAAGTGCTTATAGCGACCAGAATTCACAAGAAATACATACATTATTTGTTTTTGGTCACACTTTGGTCTTAAAGCAACCACGTTAAGGTAGGGCTTTTTACTCCTCCGCTTAATTACTGGCTAAAACTTAAGGGCAGAAATTAAAAAAAATAAAATATTATTCATATGAGTGTTGAATGTGAATCTGAAACAGCGGCTAATGGAACTTTAATGGAAATTCCAATAGATAGTCTTCGATGAATGAATATTTTTTTAGCTATATAATGATAATTTGTTCTTGATTTTTATTTAGTATAGAATTATGTAGTCTTTAAACCTTATACTTATTAGATGTCTAAAATGTATGGCGTGAGGAGAAACGGACAAACCCACATTAGGAAATAGTCCATCTCTTCTTATCCAGTGGTATTCAGCAAACGAGAAATCGGAGCATTTTGTTTTCACCGACGCCTATTAACATCCGCAGCGTTGTGCTTATCATACACCCCACTTTCCACTGATGTACGGGACATTCTTATACTACAGTATAACTATCACTTTACCAAGTGTGAACATGAAATACCTTTTAGTGGACGTATCTCTGGCCCGACTTACGCTAAAACGCAGCAATAGCACCTCTTAGCAGAAGCATTATAAGATGTTGCGACGATGAAGAAGCAGTAGTGAAAGGTCATAGCATCAATTGCCTTTTAATAGACGGTTGCGTAAATGTTTGATTACATGGGAATGAGAAGTCTACTTTAATTATGCATTATGTTTGTTGATGTCTTTGTTGTAACATGTCTCATTTTTACATTTTTTTTGAAGTGAAAACTCCTTTAGCTGCGTTAGGACGGAAATTTCTCTCATCATTAACATGTAGAGTACGGATAGTGGACCTAAAATGACTTTAAGTACTAATTATCACTATTTTTGTCTATGGGTGTGTGCTATCAAACACACCGGATACGAAGATACGGTGCTCCCTCCACCCGAATTGTACAATTAACAACGTTACATATTGTTTGTTATTTGTAACATTTCTGTATGTTTATCACTGCCTGCGGTGTTGTGAAGCAACGAATAAGTGAATTTCTATTCTATTCCGTAAACACATCATAATCATCATTAGCACGCTTATGTGTCCTGTTCACTGCTGGACATTGACCTTATACAATGAGGACCAAAACGGCTAAAGAAGTCTTCCTGTTTGTCCTCAAATCAGATTATCTCATAAATTCTCGTCAATAGCTAGGTCTATTTATAGTCGTTACCTAGGAGCTAATGACATAATGGAACCTGACGGGACATGTGTTGGCGAGTCGTGTGGCGCATCAACCCGCCAGTCGCTGTCGGCCTGTGGATCACGCGCTAATAGAAAGCACGTGAAAACGATTGCATCCGATTTGGGTAAATAGAGGAAAGTTAAAGGTCTGTTCACATTAGGTGTAGGATTTCAATCAAAAATAATCCGTAAAGTGATTGGGATTAGTACGCTTTTGATTTGTATCGCTTACATCCTTGTTGGTACGGTATTTTTGTATTAATTGTACATGCTAAAAATTCATTATATTGGCTTTTTAATTTTACTCAAATTCCATAATATATTCAAGTTATTTCGATAACTTTACAACAGCTATGGTCATGGGTGAAAATAGATGTCAGACGTATTTAATATGCCTCTCAGTCACATAAGAGGTACCGGTAAGTGAGTATGTTGTTGCGTTTCGTGTGACTTGTGAGTTTCCGGTGGCCCATTAGAAGTTAAGGAGGGAAGGAGGAATAGACAGTTGCATAACAATTAAGGGGATGTCAGTGGGAGTCATTAGTCTCCAAAAAGAAGTAACAGAACACTACGGTTGTAACGTGGCCACTGCCTACTGCGCCATGCCCAGTTTCTGAAAGCTGTCGCTTGACATTTTGTTTTTTTATTGTTAGTAGGACGGTCGCGGTTCAAGGTGATCTTTGGATGTATTCATGTATTCACTGTTATGATTATTTAACGGATTTTATCGCGTTTCTTAAGATTTTCTTGCGGAATGAGACAGAATCACCGTCATAAACGAATGTGTCGAAATCCTTGGTTGTCTTGTGTGGTTTTATTGCAGGACGCGATAAAATCCGTTAAATATTTATAACAAGGAATAACATTCGCGTAAATATACGAAAATAATATTCATGTATTCTTTGACCTTTGTATTAATACAATCGTTCCTAATTATTTATTGTTAATTTATTTTGTGTTTCTTTTTTATGTGTTTGATATTGTGTTTGTGCTGTTACAGGATAATTGGTTAACTTAAACATACTATTAGACATATCGATTTTGTTAGAGGTGTGCTGGCCCAATTCCGCTGCAATGCAGCGGAATTGGGCCAGCACGATGAGGTGCCGCTCACTCACATAATACCGCAGTAAAATGGCAGCTTCGGTGTCGCGTACGGTTTGTGAGTAGCCGGTGGCCCATTGAAGGGGGACAGGCGGAAAGGAGGGCAACTTATCTCGCTGTAACATTAGACAAGTGTTAATAAGAAACTCCCGTTACATATATGATATTACTGTTGTTCAATGATCTAGATTGATTTTGACGAAATTCATTACATTACAATCGGTGATAGATAGCCACTCGATCCTGTTGATAAATCGATATCTCGTTTCTGTTGAAACGATTATTACATTTCCTAATCGATTCACTGTCTCTCCGTTATTGATTACGTAGCGATCTGTAATGAATGACATGGCAACGCTTAGCTACTGATACTTTATAGATGTAATTTGTGATGACATTTACTTAGAAGAATTCCTAAATGTAGAATAGAAACGGCAAAAATACGTTTGTCGTTTGTCTTCGGGCCTTAATAACTCATTTATTCTATTCGTAATAGGTATTTGTATATTATTTTAGCTACAAGAACAACATCATATGTCAAAATTGGAACTGCCTGTCTAGCTGTCTTGGTTGCAAAAAGACACCGGAGGGAAAACAAGCAATCGTAGCCTTATGGCGACTACTGACGCTCGTAGACATCAGCATTATTTTCATATAGATGCGTTGCGTCTTTTCCATCATCCCTACAATAAGCTACTCAAAGACCGCATGAAACGCGACAGCATAGCTGTCGCAATTACGGCGGTGTCATGTGGTCGTGCCAGTCCAGTTCGGCTCACTGCCTGCCATTTCTTAGCGTTTTAATAAGTTGTTCTAAAGCCTAAACTTTAATGGTCATACTGGATATTAGTTGAGCACAATCGCGAGGCGCACCTAGTATAAATAAATGCCACAGGACTACGATTCTGAAATGGTTCTGTACATTCCGTCTTTTCTATCCTATTCATTAATATAAAGTGAAAAAAAATCCATTAGTAAGTTCTTTAACCCATATTATTTACCTATTTAGAAAGCTAACAATGCCACGAGAGGTTACGGGGAAGGAACGAGCCAGCCATACTAATGAATGTTAAAAAATAACTAATTTCCATAATGCGAGTCGCCGCACTTTTTACTTGTGTATGAACAGTCCATTCTGTTTTGTACGCAGTCTTCTATCAGATGTTCGTGTAGGTGTCAGAGAAACTACTTCCAAAATCTATGATGATGAAATTAACTGACGCAAAAAAGATTTGGTGAATTTTCGGTAATTTTTTGAGGTCAGCTTAGCTTTGTGTCTACTGACTTTTATTTTCTAGTGAATAATACCGGGATAACGCAAATGTGTAAATCGCACCATCGCTGTCCTCGGTGGTGAGGTGTTACGCAATTACAGATCATCAGGGCACCTCGACAGCTAGTCAGTCCCCTAAAGGACCGACACTCCTCCACAGATGGGGCTAACTTTCGGATAGTCTCATGGGATGAGATTCACATTGCCTCGTACGCAAAAGTGCAACCTCTTGCTCCTTAGTTCACTCTTCTTATAAGAGGGTTAAAAGCGCGTCCGTGTACGCGTGTACGTGTGTGTACCTGCGTACACGCGTTACAACTTAAACTTTTGGGCGTAAAAAATAAAAATCTTTTTTTTTTTATTTAATTTTTCGCCTTATTCTACGTTGGTGACACGACACTAACAATTCAAAACAGTATTTCATACATTGACAGTTTTAAAATAAGACATTAGTAACTTTTTTTTGAAAAAATAAATGAAGCCTATAGCTAACGTCAGGGTGTCGGTTTCTAGTGAGGTGTACGTTTGCATCGTAAAAAATACTCTCATAATTTTTCCCTTACGCGTCAAAAGAATTATAGCCTCATAGAATTATTATATTACATTAAGATGAAGAGCAAGCTGGAGAAAAATTTTACTCCGCTTAATAAAACTATAAATGAAATCCAATTGCCAACAAAATTAATATTGTTAATTAATCTGAAATATCCCGACACGAGGCTTAATTGCAACTTGTGGTTGCAACTTGACATTACCTTTGGGGCTCTGTTATTAACTGTTACACGAATTATGTTCGTGTTCATTAAAATCGTAAATGCGGATTTATAATTACCGGTTTTCATTAATTAAGATGTTTTTTAAACGAAAGAGATCACTTTATATTGTATTTTTACCGGTTTTTTAGCGAAGGTGTGTCAGGATTGTGGCTCTGTAAACTCTATAGCACGTAGGTATGCACGATGCTGTTAGGATCAAGTCTACTACATAGTAAGAATAGGATGACTGTGTTGTCCACCTGCCAGTGTGACTGTCAATAAAAAAATCGTAATAAATGAGATAGTATAGTATAGATCAAGGAAAAAATCGGAAAAGTTGTAATTTATATTTGTATCACTTAAAAACATATCAATGCAATATTACATTTGTAGTTAATCTAAAAAAGAAAACCTTATACACTCCGCAAAATGAAGTTTGTATATTAAATTGTGTGTCTCGTTGGTACCGCAGCCTCGATGCCCGAACCCAACGCGAACCGATCATCGGCAGAATAAAAATAGATTTTCAGACATACCACTGCAAAACTAACCTGCAAAAATAAAAAAACGTAACCTTGATTTGAATACATCATCATATTTAATGTTACGTTATTTAATAAGTAACCAAATGCCTTGAAGTATGAATTAAAATCAATTCTGTGTGTGCATTGCACAGTAAACCTGAGAGGACTGCGTTGTGAGGAAGTAGTTTTACATTAAAATTTATTTTATACGTAATAATTTTCCTATACACGTGGACCGGCTACATCACTATTCGCTATTTTTATCGATTAATTATACCATAATGGTAGTGATGTACGGGAAGTTGATAATCATACGAACCGTTATAGTAGTTAAAAGGTAAGGAGTTTATCGAGATGATGCAATGATTAAGTCTTCTGTCGTTAAACTGATATCACCCTATGCTTTTTAAAGATAACTTTAGATTACTTGCAAGTGGCTGGGGTTTCTTTCAATCCCTACAATGGTTGAAGCCTTGTCGTGGCGGTGGGGCTCAGTAGCCTGAGGTAAATCGAGACACCTTGGGTGAAGCCAATTGAAACGAGCAGGCGGCTGCTGTTTGTACCCCTCTTACAAGAAGAGGGGACTAAAGAGCAAGAGGAGGAGCCGCTCTTTGTACCCCTCTTATAAGAAGAGGGGACAAAAGAGCCAAAGGAGGCGGCGCTTTTGCGCACGGGGCAAGGAGGCGAGGATGGCAACCACACCCCCATTACACTGTCCCAAAGGCAAGTCGGTGGGGTTTTCCTGTGGTGTGGGACTACTTCATCTGTAGAGCTGGCGTCCCTTAAGGGGCTGACTAACCGTCGAGGTGCCCTCATGATTTGTTTCGGTGCACCTCACCAAAGATGGTTCGGATTGCAGTCGCGGTGGTTTTTATGGGTATTCCGCACTGTAATGTGCCGCGAGCCCCACACACCACTGGACACCACCCAGGGCAAGTGAAAGCGCGTAAATGCGTTTCCCCTTGTTAACATAAAAAAAGAGTTTCACTAAGTAACTAATACTACACTCTCGTCATGATCCATTCGTCATATATAATTAAAAAATAATAATATTATGTTCATAATTAAAGAAATGTGGACTGTTTCATCTTGTGTTCTGTAAGCCTCTCTTAAGGAATTCCAAGAATGATGAACGACCGTCATCATTCAATGTTAATAATGAAATATTTTAGTTCTATTTACTTTTTTTTGAACATTTGACAGAATTACTATAACCCCTCAGAGATATTTTGTTTTTCTCCCCCACCCCCAATCTACTCCCCCGATCGCAATTCGATAATGCAGCTTAATTTACATTAACTCTCACTTGCGACTGACCTGACCTAATAGACATATTTTTTGCATCGATTTAATTATCATAATTGTTACCAATTATATCGATACTGAATCACGAACAACGAACAGTAAACATTAGTATTTAATATAATGACAACGGTCTCGTTTCCACAATAGATACTTGTCTAAACAAATAGTTGTAATTATATGAATATAATATACGACGCAATATAATTACCGGCGCATTTATTGTGTATTCAGTACACGTAGAATAGAGTTCAACGCCTCGAGGCGATCTCACAAGCGGTTGCCGTTCTTATGTGTACACTCGCGTGCTCATGTGATTGAAATTGTCACTTCTTGATGGAAAATTATAACTATTAGACTCCTGTGTATACTCGCGCCCTCAAGTGTATTGTCACTCCTTGTTAGAAATTCATAACTATTAGTAAATTATTTATTAAGATTAAATATATTTCCGTTGCCTTGTACCTGAAACACAAGTCCCTACGGTACTTACACAGGGCTAGGCTAACGTTGTTTGATAAGTCCATAGATATTATTATTGTTATAAACAAGGTATTATATACATTTAACAAGTTAGTTTTAATTTGTAGGTATTGTACGAAGCTGAGTCCTCATAATTATCAATAGCTAGGAGCGACGCAGCTGACAGTGTTCCAAAGAAATAGGATGTAAGCATAAGTGCCTAATATTAACGCGGGACTTAAGTTACGTGATAATTTGCTTACATAAGTATACTATGAGTATTTTGATCTTTATGACATGATGAAATATGTGTTTTTGCAACTATTATAAACTTGGATTGGACGGGAAACTAATAAATAAGTATTCTATACCATATATACATAAAGTTGTTTCCGTAGATTATTTTTTATGTGAAAGCTTTCTCTTATAGTACAGGGCATCAAACGAACAATCGGAGTCGTTTTCTGACTACCGACCACCATAAACATCGACACAATTACCATGTATAATATAAGTAGAAGTAGATATATACATGTTGTAGATCCCACTAAAATAGATCTACATATTACTAAAATGAAGGAGGTTGTGCACGAATGTACCTGCTTATAGTGAAGAAGCGGCCCAGTAATATTTAGTGGTAAAACGTATTATAAAAAAAAACTTTCGTTTTGGTATCTCGGCTCTGGTACTAGTACTGGTTTTGTGACGTGGATTTTAAAGGCATTTGGAGGCTTTTGAGAAGTGCCTCCACATCACAAATTAACGCTTTATGCTAGTGAGATATTTAGTGTCATTGTAACGCTGTATTTGACAGAGGTACTTCATATAACACGTGACAGTTACGTTCTATTTGTTAAAATTGGAGAATTGCAGTAACAGCTTCAAAAATATTATCCTCACTGATGTGGACAGGTAATTCGATTTGTTATGATGTAGGTTCATACAACTCGCGTTATATGTCTGTTTGTTCAAATCTAATGACATGTTTATTGTAATTAACACAGAGGAGGCAAGGCAGGTGAGAAAGGATTGTGATATGTGGCACTCCCTTCTTTGAACATCCCATTTCGGAACGTCACCTTCACGCCATGAATGAATGCTTATTGTTTAGTAATTTAGCAGGTGTTTCTTCCGGACCTGAACTTATACTGTGCATGCGAGGAGAAGCCCAATACAGCTTCATTGGATTGCTAATAGTGCACGCCTGACGATGAGACTAGGACTGGGTTAGCAAGAGGGACCTACCCCCTCTCGCTCACGCAGATGGGAGAGATGCATCCCGATGTGAGAGTGTTTGTAATATCTAATTTAATTATCATTCTCAAGGCCAGAGGGACAGAGTGGTCCCTCGTCCCCCGACTCTGACGTCGGGGGCAGCTCGCGCGCGGTAGCTGAAATGTCCACGGCGCTGACGTGAACGTTTGGCTCTTGGAGGATCATGACCGGAGAAAAGCAATAGGTGTGAAGTGTTCATTTACTTATATAGTCACTGTTCATTTACTTATATAGTCACTGTTCATTTACTTATATAGTCAGTCAGCTTTATCCATTTTTTTTCTAAATGCGAAAGTTATAATGTGTATTCGTAATGGATTTCTTACACGAATAACCTTAAAAGGGATACAAGACCATGTCTTTTGTAAATGTCGGAGGTAAAGTTTTGAAAATCAGTAATTTGAATCTCTAACGCCCCGGGGAATATGTAAATTTTTATAGGCTATATGTGAAGCAAATTACTTTATAGTGGGTACGTTTTTTGATCGATGACCAGCAAATATGGCATGTTACGATATTTTGTTTTTTTTTTTCTACCAACTCATCCGTTACTTGGGGACTGACTGACAGACAACGCAATGCCGAAACGAATGTATGTAGAAACTTTCAATTTGGTACAGAAGGATTTCTAGACATTCAACCCCCATGGAGGTGAAATATGGGGTGAAGTTTATTATATGTTATTTTACCATACCCCATTAGCAGTATTAGCTACTCGAAATTAAAAAAAAAATCCAATCTTAAAAAAAGAAAAACTATCTCGACACGCCTTTTCGCGTCATCCACATCTCGGACGGAACTCTGCTTCCTTTTACCGGATACTATTTAATTATTTCCTATATAATTCATATTATAACCGAATTTTGATTTATATTCCGTTGAGCTAACGTTCAGAATCGATCGGAGGATATTTCGTCAATCGTTGATCAACCTGTTTGATCACCTTTTACTTTCGTTATTTTCACTTTCGTCTGCAGTAATATGTATTACGTATAATACCAACATAATGTTGTTGCGTGTCGGATACACCATAATCGCTTTTTAAGGATCGTCTTGATAAACGGCAATTTTCAAAAGTTGGCACTTTACGTCATATAAATAAGGCTTTTAACACTATCAAGATAAGGATATTTTTGGTGTGTATGTTTTCGCAATTGTATAAGGGAAGATGTAAATATTATATAATATTGCTTAAGATTATGTCGTGGACTGAAAAGGTTTTGGAGTAAGTGAATGTTGCGTTGGGGAGACTTCGTCCAACCAAGATATACAACCGATTTGGTTAGCGTCAGTGGATGTTGCGTTCAGGAAGATCGGACTTTCAAGTACACCTTTATGAGGCATATGATTTATAAAGCTGATTGTAATTCCTAGTAATATTATAAATACGAAAGCCTGTACGATAGTTTGTTTTACCTTCGCATAACAACTCCTGTACGGACGGGCATGAAATTTGGCTCAGATTTGCTATAGTCTGGATTAACATGAAGAAATTTTATAGCCTGAAAAAAATTCCTTTGAATAGATTTATAGCTGTCGAAACCGGGCGCGAGGCTACTTAATTTTAGTCAAGGTATTGTGATGAGCCATTCATTTTGTAGTTTCTTTTCTCGATTGAATCAATTAATTACCACAACGTACCAAGAATAATTAAAATCCTGAAATAACGTAGAAGATAAACATACCAGATTATCACTATGATAGCGACTATCAACTATGCATCAAATTCCTTATCTTGATAATGAATTCATAGAACACTCTTGAGTAATCTAAGTGTACTGCGTAACCTAGTTCTTCATAATCATAGGTTTCATGTTATCTCTTATTCCTTTCGTGTTAAATCTTGTAAGGAATTGAACATTACATGTTGGATGTTCTCGGAAACTGACTTAAGGATTGTATTTTATTTGCAATGTTTCAAAGTGATAGTGTACTATATATAACAGCGCCCGCAGTTTCACCCCAGTGATCGTAGCGTCATGAATGTAGCTATCAAACACAAGAAATATTGAGTTCGATTTTAGTTTCAGAAATTAGCGCGATAAACAAACAAACTCTTTAGCTTTACATTGATGGTACCGTCACGTGGCAGCCCTGATATCGCATTAGAGCCATTTATGACTTTCCGGCCCTTTGTCGAGAGGACGTAATGACACTGTCATACTATGTGCGGATGTATATGGATGTCGGTACACCAAAAAGCTCCGTCGTCTCGTTCTCCATTGTAGGCTTTACAAATTTACAACGATTTATTATTCTGATCTATTTTAACACTACTTATATATTATACACTATTATATGTATTTCTATAATAAAAATCTTAGTTATTTTTTTTTTTTCATTTATAAATATATAGTCTAGCACCCGTAACACAAGTCCTGGCGGTACTTACCACAGGACTACGCTAACGTGGTGTGATAACTCCACAGCTGTTATTACTATTTCTCTGATCTATCTTTTCTCTTTTCAGGTAGATACTGTTTTGCTGTAGCTGTCCTTTTAAAATAAAGTACGTATGTACTCCAAGGCAGCTTAAACTTTCGTATCCCCCCGGGGGTTTGGGGATAAAGGCAAAGCATCTTCATAACTCTGCTGATGTTAATGGGCAACACTGACTGCTCGCTTGCCATAAAAAATGCTATAAAAACAATAAAACATTTAGATTGATACCCCACAAACTGTTTAATAATCGTGCTGACGTTCATGGGCGTCGGTAGTCGTTGAAAGGCTCCAATTTAACGTTTGTCCCCCTGTACTACAAAAAGAATACAAGCATCGAATATTACTTTACGATCTGGTATTCTTTTTTCTCGCTCACAAGAGGCATCAACATGCGTAGTATATTTAAAAATATAGTTCTATGTGGACGACGTAACTGCTCACGGACTACAGGGTGTTCTACAAGCCAACGGTTATACTAATGTTATGTTTGCCGTGTTTCAGATAGCGTAGTTTACAGAGCCCTTCGCACTTCAAAGGGACGCGTTCAAACAGCATTTACAGCACCCTAAAAACACTGTTTGTACAAGTGAGTTTAAATAATGATACGCTCTTCAACTGCGTACAAAATATATTATCTTGATAAGGTTCTATGGTTACTTTGAGTTTCTATTAATAAAGTGGGGCAGGTTAGGGTTTCAAGGCAGGGAGATAAAGCGCCCTGATGCTTTTTTATAGGATAGGATGGCAAATGAGCAATTGGAGCTTTTTCACTACTTCCGACGCCCATAAACATCAGCGTAGTTACTATGAGCTGGCCTAATTTCCACCGGCTACTCGCTACGTCGCGAATGAAATTCCACTACGCTATACTATGAATTTCGCGTTTCGTGCGGTTTGTGAGTAGCGGGTGGCCCATTGTAAGGGAGGAATAGAGGGCAACGCATCTGCACGACAACAATAGTGCGAATTGCTCGTTTATCCCTCTATACTATAAAAAAATCTACATCTTTCAACATATTTTATAACCTGCAAAAAATAAAATCACACTAAAGTTAGGTTTATGTTTTGTTTAAGCAAATTTTTATCTCTTTATTTAAATACCAGACATTATTAAAATATGGAATTTAAATTATGCCTTCTATCAAAATCATAATTTCCAATACCTCCTATATTTTACGAACATATTAAATACACAGACAAGAGGACGGTCACTAAAGGTTAGTAACATTTTGGCATTAGAAACAAAATGTCGGCGAAACAGATAGCTTAGATTCCATTTTAAATTAAAATAATGCGTAATACCATCGCAATGATTGAAACGATTACGTACTGCAAAACATTTGCAATCAAAATACGAATAGAACACGATTAAATGTGATATTTGCAATATACATCCGATTAATATAAATTTGGATCATCAGTAAAAATGGAATAAAATATGATGCAAGCTGCATCCGCAGATAAAACCATGTCTCTACTAATACTATAAAGACTAGAAATTTGAATGTTATATTACATTGAGTAGGGTCCGAAACTAAAGGATCAATTTTCAAATTTCTTTTACTATTAGAGATCTGTATGTAGCAAGCATCAAAGGTGAGAAAAAAATACAAATCCTTGTATAGCCGCGGAAATGATTGTGCTTTCGCAACAGACGTTTTCTGTAATAAATTGAATTTGTTTGTCGTGGCACCGTGTAATGTTTACGATAACATTTTATATTCTCCCCAAAAATGATTTTAAATGTGAACTTTAAAAGTCCAAATGTGTCTTGCTACGAAGGGAAGCAAAACGTGTTTAGGGAATCTGTAACTAGAGTCAAAGCCTTAACAGCAACTAAAGTTTGCCAAACTGGGTCAGCCCAAAAACGAACCACAGCCACAGCGAGCGAATAATACCATCTTTGTTATATTCCGACATGTATTTGGTTACAGATTGGTCACGTTTATTATTATTATATAGATATTTGTGTCACACACACGCTAGAAATACATTTACGCCGCATCCGAACAGACAAAAAACTCGCTATTGGAGAAGCCTACTCCACAAAAACCTCACGGAAGCCCTCAATTGCCTACGAAGGATAAGATGACCATGGATCTATTAGCAACAGGGTCATGTATTCATTTATAGCCCAATACTCAATTATAACCAGGAGCGAAGTAACCAATAATAAAATAAAAACAACACATTTTACTCGCAAGACAGAATAAAATGATTAACGAATGGCAGTAAAAGACAAGCTCATATTATAATCAAAATAGAACAAACATTGTAAAAGCTAAGTTTATAGCAAAACCATTGGTTGTTAGTTCAAAATGTTATTGCAGTAAGCAATTACTCGGGCGCGAAACTCGTGTCCAATTTGGAAATCTGTTATTAACTTAATGAGGGAACATTTCAAACTTCGACACGGACGCATCACGTATTGCATTTTCATCATCTATGTTTAAAAGTTTATACGATGACTAGAATTTGAATTTTAAAGTATTGCAGGTTAGGTTGAAATTACCTTAAACAGACATACACGAAACGTTAAACGGTTTAAAAGTATCGATAATGATGATCGATAGCTAAATTGCTAACGTTCGTGCTCATTGTTCTACAGTAGTTTGAATTTCGAATGTAAGCGTTCTAAAATTAAACAGGAATTCTCTTTTTCGAACCTTGGCAAACTAATTTTAAAAAACAACCTTGGCAAACCAAAAACGATATTTATTTTTTAAACGTTTGTTTTTTTCGAAATTTAAATTATGCGAATATGTGTGAAGTAAGTTGGCGTCATTATAATTAATCATGGCGTAACTAAAAAACAAGTTGTAATTTTAATGTACTTAAATGAGACAGATGGCGAAATTTACCATATTGACCTTTACACGTAATTCGCAAACTGGAAGAATCGTGCCAATGTCACAGAGTTATGTGTATTGATGTATACTTGAGTAAGATTTTAGTGAGCGACAAATGGACGCGAAGCAAATGTTTTCGATATAGTCGCACAAAAGTTCCGTACGTATTTTCCGGGAGATATATTTAAAGAAGCTCCTTGCAGTGCGCTACACGCACTTAGAGAGGAGTGAATTCGTAAAGAAACGTAACATTTTTCGCGTGGCCCGCGCACGACTCTTTTTGACGACAAGAAATTGCATCTTTTTGACTAAATCCTAGATCCGCTTTTTTCGCCGATTCTTCCTTATTTCAGGCCTAAGGTAGAACTGATGGTAAACCTAATTGACATTTGTAGAGTAATTTGAGACTTGTACCTATAATTATTTATCTTCAAATCCATTGGTTCGTTGTTGCCTTCTTTATCAAATCTAACAGCGCCTCGCGGCTTTATCCACGGCGACTGAGACCGCTTTTTGATCGGACCTGAACTTATGCTGTGGAAGCGAACAGAAGTCCAATACAGCTTCGCTTGATGCTCGTGATGACGCCTGTGAACGCTGTGTGCGCGCCTTCCGTGGCGCTTCTATTGTAGCGTCAGCGAATAATCAGTTAGACTTTGTAATAGATATGTCATCGAAAGTCATCTTAGTGGCCTTGTACAACCTTCGGGATCTTCCGGTCGATATAAAGGATTTAAAACGCACGAAAAGGAAAACCATCGCCTGATGTATCTTATAGTAACCGACGAAGCTGTACTCCAGTACAGCTTACTATGCTGACGGAAGTATCCACACTTCCGTCAGCATAGAGTAGTAAAAAAAAGCTGCGGGTAACTCCGGTGGCTCCTCGCGGCTCCTCTTAAGTAGACTTCTTAGATCCTGTAAGCGGCCTTCCTCGTGAAATGAGACATTTAAGACAGAAAGAATGTTTCAAATCGCAGTAGTTCATGAGGTAGATTGTATATCGTAGAGGGACATTACAGAGCTATAGATAATAATTGTGTTACAGATAACATATATATTATCTATCAAAGCAAATGCTCACTCGTCCACTCACTCACGCACTAAAGTGCTAGAAGTTTAAATTTTTGTTGTAAAGTACGAGGCTGTGATCGGAGGATGGGGAGAGGGATGCTTGTAACATACCTTATATACGATTTTTTAATTTTTTTATTATATATAAAGAGCTGTATATACGAGGATATAAACTTTATAGGTTACGATTAAGGCTTTGCATAACTCAGATCGGGCAGTATTTCGCGTTGGCGAACTAATTTGTGATTTTCCTATTCGCAATCTCTTAAGTCCCATATTGTATGTGGATTTAATGACGATCGTATACTACTAAATAAGGGGTTTTATTACTTTCTGATTATATAACCAAGCGCCTACGCGTAAGTGACTGTTACACAGACTCTGTCACGCACGGACATACACACGCAAGCGCGCGCATGCGCACTTGCGCACACACACACACCCACACTCACATACATACACACACTCACAAACACACACATACAGAGAGTGAGAGACACATACACACACACATACACGTATTACCAAAATGTCATGCATACAAAGAATTAGGTACGTACCTGGAGTCGTTTGATTAAAGTAGAGAAGAGTTATTATCGAGCAAAAAACTATTGCGTCTATTTGTATGTAATGATTTTTTTAGAAGTCGATAAATTGTATACTTATAGATATTTTATTGATTATTCATCTCAGGTCAGGGCTAAGATTAAACTGATGGTAGATTCAATTGTCATTTAAAGAGTAGTAGTTTATAATTGTATTTTTAATATAAAAGAAACATTTCATATTATCGATTAATCAATAAAACCGTGCAAAAGTACTAAACTAAAAAAAAACTGAAAGACTAAATTGGTACCTACTCCTTATGATCTTGATTATATCTTTATGTGGCTGGACAGGTACATCTGATTACTCTTCATAATAAATAGGGTCCTTATTTCATGCAACTCTCAGTGCCCCGATATATTATTTATGGCAGCTGTTTATTAATATTGATAGAATCTTACGCATATTTCCAATGCGCTATGTTACTTAATTCACAAAAAATTACTGAACGGATCTGCTTCAAATTCGGCACATACAACCTGAAACAACAAACTTCTATGTAGAAAAAAATCAATTAGGATTTATATTACGTGGATGAGACTGTGGATCACAGACAGTACCTATGATAATAATTTTTATATCACCGGAACTTCATATGTAGATCTGGATTGAAGATGCGTGGAAATCCACAGTCAGTGGGACTTACGAAAAGTACCTTTGATAACACTAAGCGCGTCGTTTGACCGAGACCTCTAAGCGCTTACATAAACGCGAAAGTGACAGTGACGCACCGTGCGACCCCTTGCCTTATGAATTTCTCTTGTACGACAGAGGCACGTTAAAGAATATGTTAAAAGATAAGGAAAGTTACATTGAGCAAAGTCATCGTATTTAATATTTACCTTGTTGTCGACTTCTGCATTGCTGGTGTTGGGCTGCTTAGTTGCACTAACACGCATATCCCTATTAATACAGTAAATCTACTGGCTCAATTGAAATATCCGGTAATATGCTAATATGTGTAATCATGATATTATTCTATTTTAAAACCATTAGAAGTGTATAAATTGAAATTCATGTATAACTGAAGTACTTCAACTACGAAATCACAACACTATGCCATAATCATTTGAAAATGGAACACACTAATAATATTCTTAATTTAAAAAATATATTAATCAGTGGAAGGTTTTGCCAGTCTCGAGTATCATCATTAGGCCTTGTACACACGGGGTTACCGGACCGTGCATCCGCAGTATTGTCCCTGTACTATTTGTGTGGTCGTTATACAAACAATACGGAGATTCCTCAGATATATACGGTTGGAATTTTATCACTTCGTGTATTATGTTTTTGGTAAATAGGACCATTGCATGCTGCATTAATATGTGTTTATTATTTGTGCAGCATGCAATGATCTCAGGCATGCCTTATTAGTGACGCCCTGTACTAGTTTTTTACATTGTGTCTTTAGAATTTTTGGCCTATATATAAATATTCATAAAAGACTGACTGCTCTAAATACATAAGATTATATCGTCATTCACGCTATTAAGACGAATCCAACGACACCTCATGGGTTGGAATACATCAACCTGTTCAGCTTGTAGCGCGGAACATGTTCATCTATATACATACATACATACATAAGTCAGGTAAAAAACAATACTTATATATGCATATTGTCAGTTACTATTAATCTTACGAAATTGGAAACACTTCCTAACCCTTCTATTTTCTTCTGAGTTAATTCGTAGCTAGTCCCAAGGCAGTTTTTTTAGCACTCCCTCGAATACATTGATATTCAAGGTTCACAAGTGATGGCCGCCGTCGACCCTGGAGAAACAGGTGTAGCAGCGGTGAGAAAGGACCATGTCCGTTTAAAAAAAAAAACAATTTTTACGACCATCTTGGTAGTACCAAAAATATAGCCTACCAATCACAGGCCGTTTCATTGTATGCTCATACTATTTGTTCTCACTTTTCTTTAGGTGCTACCACCGTGATCCTGTAGTACCGATTAACATCTAACGTTTTCGATCATTGTTTCACGCCCAACAATTTTCTACTGTTTTCTTTTTAATTGGTTTATTGGCGCTAATGTAATTATCAAACTAAGGTATTTTATGGTTGTCTCAATATCAAGCAGCTGGTTAATCGCGTCTAGTCGTTGTGTAGAAAGCGTATCATTACGCATCAATAGGTGTCAGTGCTCTTGAGCCGTCTATTTTATTTGTACATCGTATCTGTGCTGTATCGGTATTTTTATCGGCCAATGTAATAAAGCCGAGATATGTTGTAGTTACACTTAACATAGTGCGAACGAGTTACATTTGGCATTATGGCAAAATATTTGTGTAGAATATTAAGAACACGTTCCATTTGACGTTAAGTGAAATGTCATGCACTCTTGACATATTTATCTACGGAATATAGGTGCAGTGGATGAATCAGGAGCCGTTGACTGCTCTATGCTGACAGAAGTGTACAGTGCAGCTCCATCGGTTACCATGAGAGATGTCGAGCGACGGTCTAGGTGAGATTGTTGTCGATAGGTTGGAGGCTCCTTTACCGCAGATTGGAATATTATTCCCGCCGATAGTAACTTAAGATTAGCGAAGGGAACTATTATTACCGTGGTAGAGTGGACCGGATCCCGTCGCACCCTTGTTTCTAACGAGGGGGGCAGCGTGAGTAACTAAGGTCGGGCTTGCATTATCATGGGGAATATTACACTAGATCTTGGGCTTTCAACGAACTGTTATATGACCGTGTGTAGAGATTTTTTGGTTGGTCTTCTTAGTTGTTGCAGTTGGTTGGTGACCGTCTTGGAGTTCCTTGAAGGTCTACATAATCAATTGATGGATAAAGACTGATGACAGTAACACGTCGTACAAGGGCGCAGTCCTCAAGTGATTTTAGTTTCAGTGGAAGCCAAAAGCCTGACTGGTCAATTTGTGCGTCACCGCTAACAATACTGTTTATAGTCGTTCAAGGTATTATTTGCGCAGGACCCAAATTTTAACAAAACAGTTATGTAGCGGGAATTTATATTAATACTTCTGAGAAATTTGTTCCGTTTTACGGGAAAATTGTTTAAATTATTAAAAGCCGTTGTTCAAAAAGTGCGAGACATTCCATGCGTATTGTGTAATGGTATAATTTTATCATCGTCATGAACTTAGTGAGAGGTAGTGCCATGCTGCATTGCGGCCGCATTGGGCCGACACTACAAGTGATAGCTATGCTATCGCGTGGTGAAGTAATTATCGCGTGACCCATTTGGGCTTGGGGGGAAGGGGGTTAGGAGAGCAACGCATTGGCATAGTATTTATGTGGATGTGCATGGTCGTCGGTAGTCGTAAAAAGGTTCCGATTATAGGTTTTGTGCGTTGTGTGAGTATCCGGTAACCCATTGGAGGCGAAGAGGAAAGGGAGCAGTAATTATACGGATGTTCATGTTCATGGGCCTTGGTAATCGCAAATAGGCTCGGATTGCTCGTGCCAAACTGTATTAAAAACATGTGTAAACGCTACTGTAAAGAGAACTTTTTGGTACTTTTTTTGCGGCTCGATAATTCTTTCTAGCTGAAGGTCCAATAATTGTACGTCTTTCCTCCTTTTCCAATTTCGTTTGGGTGCACTGCGTGTTCACACATGCCCTGCAACACCCTGATACTAATTAGAAGTACTAATATTACTTCTAAGTATCAGGTACAGAGCGTCACTTAAGAAACATCAAGATGCCATTTTTGAGTGGCACATTATTCACTAGGAGTATTACTTGTCTGCAAAGCCACCTTCTGCGTGGACTTCTCAGGCAATCAGACGAAGGTTTCTTCGTTTTGCGCCCTTATGTCCTTATGCTTATAAAAAATATAGGATTGATCTGACCTTGGTACAAGGTCAAACCTACTAATATAATGACAATAATAAATATTTCTTTATTACACAAAAATTGTTTACAAAATGATAAATAAATAGCTTACTATTGAAATATAATCTAGGATAGGCGACTTTATCGCTTTAAAGCGATACCTCCGAGCTGACCGTCGTATAAAAGATGGTATGCATTTAGTCCCAATTAGGTCACTATATGGGCCGTAATATGGAGATAGGGCCCAATCAACAAAAAGGTTTGTAGTCAAACAAATTTTAATATAAAAAAAATAGATAAAGATAATTGCATAAACACCTTAGCGCCGTCATATTTATAGCATGAGGTCAGACGCTTATTACTGTGATAAGAAAATATCTCTTAAGGGCATCTCTATTAAATAATAACTGTTTAGATCACCATGATATCCACTCGGACAACTAGGTACATTCCGTACATCGCAAATAATAGTTTTAATTGTAATTAAATTAAAATATTTTCTTAGAAAAACGTATTTCTACTTGTAGGTACTATATTAGTATTACGTAACGAGTTATTTATTACCTACAAGTGAATTATCTAGGAGCGGTAAGCCTAAGAATAAAATAACGATTATTACTTCCTTATGATAATAACAGGGCGAAAACTTTAATTGTCAGTAATGCTGTGCTGTCTCGTTTCATGCGCTTGTTGAGATCCGTGTGCTTTAGCTAATCCTCACTAAATATTACCGATTCCCTCCAAAGTTGATGTCTAAGGCTTCATAGCCAAAATTGAAAAACATCCTAATTTCCATAGAGAAGGTGGCTGTGTCGATTGAAATTAAAAACCAATGAACTTGAAATAATGATAAAAACACAAGGAGGAGGTAGTGCCATGGACAGTGCATGACTACATCCTCCTATGGATATAATGTCTCTATGTATGCAGGAGGATGTAGTGTCATGCATTATGCATGGAACTACACCTCCTGCTATGCAACGGGATTTGGCCGGCACTTTTACCTCTCGCTCACATAATACCGCCGTAACATCGCCATTGTTACTTCTCGTGCGGTTTGTGAGTAGCCGGTGGCCCATGCGGGGAGGGTGAAGGAATCAGTTTGGGAGGGTAATTATGTGGATGTTCATTCATGGGCGCCACTAGTCGTGAAAGCTCCGATCCGACTATTTATTATACATAATTGTAATCGTTTGATTTATTTAATTCTGACATTGTTGTTAATCAATTAATGTTAGGATAGTGAATTGCTTTATTAATCGTATTATTAATATTTGATGTATGGACCACTAATAATTTAATATAATTAATTAATAACATAACTTAAATCGGAAGATCACGCATACGTATGCATCAGTGTATGTTATAATATGTTTATCATCTGGTGATATGAATCGAATTCGCGTCGGTTACGACCATTCAACAATAGAAGACAAGTATTTACACAATTGAATTTACAATAAATATTTAAACTACGGCGAGTGTTTACCGGCCTTCGAAGACCCGGATAAGACAATGGGAAAAATATAATTAGTGAAGCGAGACGGCGGTGATAATGATTGTTGGGTTGTGGGTAGCTTGACCCTGTTACATTTCTTCCGCAACGCGAGGTCGAGCGTGACCAAAGCAAATTCTTCATTCGTAAATAACTGTCCAATTAGTCTCGAACCGTATTCCTGCCTTCGATACTCCGATTGATAGATCATATTATTTGGCATCACTAAATCGTCCATAGACAAAAGCCCGCCGGATCGCATGTTTACGTCGTAACAATAGATCAACGATAATTGGCGGCTTTTTAGACCATGAAACAGCTATATTGGCAGTAAATTGGAGATTGTCGTTGAAGCCCCTTTACGTTGTAATTTAGTTCTCATCGGTCTACTGTGCTTTTGGTTAAACTGTAATATACATAAAGGATTGCAATGCTCTATTTACCGGCAGTGGGTCGATATTTTCTACCCCACTTTCTATGTTTACCTATAATATGTTTCCATTAAAAACGCATTAGTTACAAAGTAGGGTTTGGAATCTTGTGTACGGTCGAATGCGCCACATAGCGCTGACCCAGAATTTGGGAATCGTTTTCACCTACTTCGCAAATTTTCTTTGAGTTTCATAGTCAACAGTCAGTTTATTTTATAACATAAGGGGATAAATAAGAAATCGGAGGGGATAAATAATTTAGTGACTACCTGCAGTTCTGTGAGGGGCTGGGGGAGGAGTTTGGCAATGGGGTATTGGGAACTCACAAACAGCACAAAACGCGATAGTCACGCGCTTTGTTACCGCTCTTACATAATTTTTTACTATATTTTCTTTTTGTATTTAACACACATAGAAACAAGCATTATATTCCAAAATCTTCATCACCTTAATACTTTTGCCTGTGATTTCTGTATTATTAATCTCTAAACAGTCTATTACAATATATGCAGTTATTTGTATCCCGTTTACCACTGTTCAATAGAAGTGAAATGTTGCGACGGTGTCATGTGAGCGAGAAGTAAATATTTTATAGCTTAGGGGGACAAACGAGCTCTTCAACGACTTCCCACGACCATAAACATCAGCATAATTATGCCGACGCGTTGTCCACCTTTTCCGCTTTTGATACCGTAGGTGTCACCGGTATCAAGTGAGCGAGAGATATGTCTCCGGTCGTGTAGGCCCAACTCCGTTCCATAGGAGGACGTAGTGTCATGTATCATGCGTGGCACTACCTCCTCCTATACAGCGTGGCACTACTTCACATGTGACCTCTCCGGTCGTGCCGGTCTGTGCAGCTTCACTGCAGCTTGGCACTAACGCTCACTGTATTTGTGGTGACCTAACTACTGAGTCAGAGCAATTGCATATGGGTTTGCGAAACGTTTCCACACAAAAATCACGAGTCTGACATTTGAGAGTGACGGGCGGGGTGTAGCCTGTTGCGCGACATTTGCACGCATTTGTCTGTGGTCTGGTAACCCGGCCTCGGTGTACCGAAGACCGTTTTGGAAAACTCACAGAAGTATGTCAATTTATGTGAGTTTTTTTTAGTTCTGTCCGTCTGTCGGTGCGCGTGTTAAGGGAGCCTCATAGGTGTATGTAAGGCCGGGAATTTGTTTAACTTTTTAAATAGGTTTCATTTTTAAATTCAACTTCCTTATAATTTAGGATGATTAAATTTGACGATAGGCAATTTAATGGTGATAATTGAAAATTCCGAAGATTTCCGATTTATAGTTATACCACAGAAGAAACCACTAGTAACGTTTTTTTGCAATTTATTTCATGGAAATAGTGCATACGGCCGCAAAGTCAAGTTTTTTTTATAGTATAGGGGAAAACGAGAAATCGGAGCCTTTCAACGACTACCGGCGCTCATGAACATCAGCATATATTGCCCTCCTTTTCTCCCCCCCCCACGATGGGCCACCAGCTACTCACAAAACATCGCGACTTTTTTTAATAACTTCCGACGTCATGAAAACCGTCATCTCAGTCCACACCTGACTTAATTAAGTAAACCGTAAAAGTAGTTTTATTGTAACACTTAATGTTGCCTAGAATGTTTCCGAAGAAGCTAAGTATAATGTTGTAATGGTGTTATTCCCTTGCACATTTTATGCTCGCACAAGAAGCGACGCTCGTATCATTCCATATGCGGCTGACGTAATGTCGATCTTAACGGCTGCGGCGCATTAGCATATGCAGCGATGTCAAAAGTCACCCGCCGCGCTCATGTCACCGCGAACGTGGGAAAATATAAAAATCTATTATGTTACTATATTTTTATATTTCAGTAGTGTTAATAAATGAATTATCATTTGTTTACCCGACCACGTGTGAATCAGGATTCTGCTTTGTGTAGCGTATGTTTATGTGTACGAGTACGTATACTTGTATGTTCTCTACAGCCTTCGGCCAAAAGGTGCAAAGATGTGGCAATCGTGGTCCTATTCCTTACCAACGTTGCAATAATGTAGTGTAGAGATATCTCATAAATATTTAGGTATAAGATCAAGAGGTAGTGCCACGCTACATACTACATTTCAGCAGTATTGAACAGGGGATGTATCACTCGCTCACATGATACCGTTGTCACTGCGACGGTTTGTGAGTAGCCAGTGGCCCATTGGAAAGTTATATTGATGGAGCACAATGCATCTGCATGTGCGGATGTTATAAGGCGTAGACAGGCGCCAAATAGCTTGGAGTGGTCTTTTGTAGTCCTATGGTATAAAAAAAGAATTTGCTAACGCATATCAAAAGGTCTGTCTCCAATTGGCACTGTTCGATAAACATTAATTAACTATTTCAATTTAAATGTCAATTATAAGTACAATCGAACAATATGGTAGTTAACATTGAACCGAGCTCGCACAAAGGACACTCAAACGAGCTAGTTAGCACTTGTTCTGTTAGCCACTTTTTTGGCTTTGGTATACCTTTGTCATATTGCTTTGGAATTCATTTAAGTCACTAGATTTTTAGTATCAACAAATTTGGGAAATTGACCAAATTTTTTTTTTATTTATTCAAGATAACTGTTGTCTTGTGTAACTCCGGACCTGGTTAGTCGTAGCTTCGTGGTAAAATAGCTTATAGCCTTCCTCGATAAATGGACTGTTCAACACAAAAATATTTTTGAAGTTATACTTATTTAGGCGCGGGAAAAATGATGCGACCGCACGCCGTCACGAAGAACCGTCACCCTGAAGTTGCTATACACAACATTTTAGTTATTCAAAAAAAAAAAAAAGTCTTGAGAATTGACAACAGCATTCGAGATATTTATTTATTCAAGTGTTTCGGAATAAAACCTTAAGTGTATTAAATATCTTCTTCCTATTGTTACTGTAGTTTTTTCTACGAGCGAAGAATTAGGCGAAAGATAAAATCTTTAAAAAATATATCTTTTTGCACCAAAGAGATATAACACTTTTCAATTGGGGCCAGTAGTTACAGAGATTAGCGCATGCAACCAAACAAACAAACTCTTCAGCTCTTATAAATTTTGCATTTACCACATCCGGTTTCGATTTCTCATCACCAAGCCGTCGTGAGTAAGTGACAATGTACTCCATCAGCATATCAAAGATAGAACATTACCAATATTTCATAGTGTACGTGCCACTACCGCCTTTGTATATGCATATAGTACATCAAATTTTATTGATATACAACCTGGAAGAAGAAAAAAGAAGGAACCACATTTGGGATGGATTGTAAGAGTGATACCGCGGATCCCTGTTAGTCTAATATATAAAATTCTCATGTCACAGTGTAACTAAACTCTTCCGAAACTGTGTATATTCGCACGGTAAATTTCAGCTTTTTAGCCCGATATTATTATTATTACTCTTGGACGAAACCGCGGATCGGAGCTAGTAAAACTATAAATCTTATATTTGTTGACAGAAAGAATTATTATTATTAATCATAATAAATACGAGTACCATTGCTTCTATACGTGCTGTCGTCTCTACAATTTTTCATCTGTCAAATTCAACTTTCATTGTGTCTCCCAGTTATGAATGAAATACACACAGACAATATAGCAATTATAAAAGTTTAAAACTGTTTTAGGATTACATAACAGTCTCACGAATGGTGAAAGCATTATTAATTGTGGTTAAAATGTGATGCAACAATTAGGTGTAAGTGTTATAATCTCATTTACACCATTGTGAAGGTCTGAGAAACCCGCTTTCATCTCCCTAGCTTTTGTTCCACGTATCTAGCGAGATCTATTCTCACTTGCTACCGAAATGGATGAAGGATCCGATAGGGATTAGATGTTATAATGCGATGAAGGAATAAAGTAAGAAAACCAGGTCTGAACAGGCACGACAAATCGCCAACCAATATTGGGTAACGCATACTTGAACTAAAGCTGTACGTTCGTAGGGTACTGTAGCCTAATTAATGGAAAAAAATCCTTATATCTTACTCCGAGGATCTTTTACTCGGAGATTATGGATACTGTATGTTTGAAATGTGAAAGGTAGATAGTATTTGAAATACCGCTACAAAATGATATAGTTTTCATTATTATTAATAATAGCCTGCCGTGTCCCACTACTGGGCAAACTGTCTACTCTTTTTCCACTTGTATTATAATTTTGAAAAATAAATTTACTAAGGATACCACTATGCGTGGAACTGAGATATGATTATTGAAGAATGCTATAAGGCTTATAGCTTGTCTATCTTCCCATGTATATAAAAAGGTCCTCAAGAGCTGTCTGTCGGTATGTGATCGATTTGTCGAAATCTACTAAACGAATTTTATTATTACGAATTTTGTGTGTAATTTAGTAAAAACAGGGGACCTGCTATTCACGGGCGATGCCGGAAAAAATTGCAGGTACCTCTTATAAACCAAAATCTCCAAAAGCTGTCTGTTTGTATGTGGTGGATTTTCTCAAAATCTATTGAAGGGATTTTCATGCGATTTTCCGTAATAGATAAAACGATTTCCGAGGAAGGTTCTAGTGTATACTCTGTTAAGGTAGCAAGCATTATGTACACGGGCTAAGCCAGGGCGGATCGCTAGTATGGTATAACGTACACACCATGATGCTAAAACTCCACGGGGCCCCATTCAGTCCATTGTACAATTCATTAATGTTCATTATTTAAAGGCCTGTTCAATTTCGTACATTGAGCGTTTGCTACAGGCACACGTAAGGAACGCCAGGCTTAAGGCAACACGCAGCGTCTCGATAAGACATCGCATGTAGGATCTTAATGCACGAAAGAGGATTTTGCTGTTTCAATTGCAAATCCGTTAAAGTAAAATCTAGAAAAAAACCACCTGAGACGCTTGCTCCTTCAGATGTTTCACTATACGAGCGACTCGCGGTTTTACCTGTTCTGCTCTTATCAGTCGTAGCACGATGGTGTATATCCAATAATCTTCATAAATGAACCATCTATGGACAATATGAAATAAAATGAACAATATAAATAAATGGACAATACAAGACAGATAAAGATTTTCTTAAAGTACTTTCTGAGAATAGCGCTTTAAAGCAAATAAACAAACTCAGCTTTGTAATGTTAATATAGATTTATTTTCGGCGGGCAGGAGGAACGGAGGGCAACGCATCTACATGACAACAACAATGCAGACAACTTTTCCGTCAAAAGACGATTGCTCGTTTGCCCTCCTATACATAAAAAAAAAAACTGACAAAGGCTTGAGATATATGCGACGAACTGTAGGGGCGAGGGCATTAACGCCGCCAAAAGTAATAGGTCCTTCCGAAAAAAATGCTTGAGATAAACCCAATAATGTCAATCAATCAAGAATCAAAACCGGGTGAGAGATAGCAGCCCCCCACGAAACCCGCTTATCACAATGTGGATTAAAATAAAAATAATTTTATCTCTAAAAAGCTAACACATCCATGTGTCCCACATTCAATGTTCCATAGTTGATATGAACACATTTCAGTACCTTAAACCAATAAATGCAAAACACATTTATGATAATCAAAATAATATGTATTGAAATAATTGCAAATCATTTTATAGAATGGATATATTATTTTCGGTTCAGGAGTTCTGTAATTGATTAGTTTCACGCACAGTGAATAGATAATGGTTGGGAATATCGTTCATTTTTCGTAATAGCAATTCAGTAGTGCCCTGCTAGTAAGACGCAGAGCCCTGCTGCAATTATAGCAGCGGAATGGGACCGGGCACGACTGGAGCGTTTCCTCTCGCTTACATGATACCGGCGCAAAGTAACATCTTCTGTGTTGCGTTTAGTGCGGTTTGGGATTAGCCGGCGATATATTGGTCATGGCCGTCGATAACCGTAAAAAGGCTACCATGTCTCGTTTCCCCCCCCCCACTATACTAATAAAAAAACAGTAGCAATAAACAATACTTGATTCAAGGTTTTGTATTTTAAACGCCATTGATGCTGCCGACTTGGGCCGGTACGGCCGTGGGGGTACCTCTCGTTCAACTACCTCCGAGCGAAGTGCTCCTGGGCCGCTCGCGACCTGCCACTACTACTGACGATAGTGGTACACGCCACCTGTTCCCCTCACGAACTGTGAGTTACACCATCGATAAAGAAAGATCAGTTAAGCTAAGATATTCCCCGATTATGACGGTATTATACAAGCGTCTTTTGCTAACTTATTGCCACTCCTTATCGTTTTAAAGAAAGATAAATCTAGACCGAATGTATAAAAGATATTCAGGAATCGAAGATACTTGATCTTTTGAGATAACGGCGTATTGATATAAACTTACAAAGTGGACCATTGAAACCATTTGTAGATTAACTTTCACGAACAATTTAATTCGTTATCAATGAATGATTCGTTTCGTAATGTATATTTATTGTGTCACATTGCCGTCGCATCGGGATAGGATAAGGGAATAGAGAGTGCACTCGTGTCTAAACTCTGCTCGCACTTGCGGACTATAACATATCCTGGGGGACATCACCGCATGCATCGGGTCTTATGTTGTTGTCAACATAAACCATGAGTCACATTACACCATCGTGAAATAGGTGATGGCCCATAAAAGGGGAGGAGGAATGGAGGGCAACGCATTGGAATAGTCCTTGTGCGGATGTTTATAGGCGTCGGTGGTCGCAGAAAGGCTCGGTTTCTCGATGTAACATTGTTATTGTCATTATGTGTAAATCTGTTCTTGTGATTTGTTATTGTTGCCTCTCGTGTTGTGAGCAAACAAATGTTTTTTCTTTCTTCCTCTTACTCTATACTGTAAAAAATACTTGTCATCAGAAATGTCATAATACTGTATACGATTCCACATGCAGACAGCTAACCTATGGGCATGGGTATCACCAAACGAATAGCCTGTTTGATCTCTCCCATGAACATCGACTTAAACAAGAAGGTAGATATGTTTATACGATATTAATATTTATGCAAATTAATATTTATTTAACATGACTAAGAATGTGTTTACACATAAATTAAGTTAAGATGGAAAATGTAATTAACTGCCTAATTAGCAGTTAAACGTCGAACATAATTTAGAAACAATATAGTAGTATACAGGTATGTGCTTATAAGATTATGCATGACCAACAAATTTTAACTAATTTACATAAATTTGAATTCATAATAAATTATAATAATTATTACGTCTATTTTTAAGAGTTATTTTTGGGTTACAACATTGTGTTGATAATTTGCACTAATAACCTACGTAAACTCTGAAGATTTAATCTTGTACCAATGCAGTCTCTAATTATTTGGAGCTTTTAGCTTAAATATATTTTTTTATAAATTAAGATTATTATATCTTCCTTCTAAAAATTTACGAAATCATATTTAAAAAAAGTACAAAATCGTCTTCTTATTACTATGGAATCTGTACGTCTTATGGATTCAGGCTGTCAGCTGTTTGAAAAGGATACCAACTTCCTCGCATATAAATTCACATCTGCCATCTGACTCATTCGCTTTCCTTCGTGTGCTTTGTAATTTTTACGTATAGATGTATAGTTTATTATATAGTGTATGTGAAAACACCTTTCGTAACACCTGTTATGTGGATCAAGGTTAATTGAATAAAATAATATTTAAACTGTTCATGTTAACATTTATTGATATCGATAAGGTGAAACTACGATTTCCAAACGTAGGTATTGCTTGGAGTGTATTTAGGATAGTGATAATATAAATAGGGACCAGAGGCAGTTGTATGATCGCGAATGAACGTCTTGGTTAATACGAGTAGATAAGGAATATGTGAAACACTATACCGTCTTTGGCTATCTAATCTTGCATGCTTATTGCGCGGAGACAAATAAATGAAAAAGAGGGACAGAGAGTGAACTTCATTTGCTGTCTCTCTTGATTTATACGGTTGCGTTATAGGTTGGCGTCCCTTCGTTATCTACATTATCCCTTTGGTACTTATTTTAGAGGCGCGCATCCAAGTATATATGCATTAATTAATATCGAAATTATTCAATTTAAATGTATGTCGTGTTATGTATTTAGGTGGATAGTGTTTTTGATGTAGATTTTTTTTGGGGTAATTATTGGAGCAAAATTTTATGATGAGAATGTACGACACCAGATACACTGACAGATAAGAGATTAGAATGTCATTGTATTACCTTCATATTGACATGACTAACTACCAGACCCGAGAGACGTTGTCCTTTTATAATTGCAGACATTTATCTTGGTAACGTGTTGTTAGGTGTCGGTAATGTCAATTAGTAAATTGAAATTTGATTTCTCAACCCTATCTAAGTGAGGTCCGGTAACATTTTTTCAATCACTTCGTACAAAATAACCATGACCTTGATATGACGAACACAACAATAAAATTACCATCATATTATTATATACATTTGGGAGATTTCATTTTTAAATATAGATTTTAGACATGTTGCGATTGCTAAGTATTTTCATTTTATCTAACGTCCCACATAACATTTTTTCTTGTTCGTGTCAGAAAAAAGCAAAAAAAAAAAAGATTGATCTAGCTGGACATACAGGGCCAGTAAAATTCAGCGATATTCACCCACGACAAAGAACTATTAAATCGAAATGTATTTATGTATTAGCTATTAGAAGGAAGTGAATTCATGCACCAAGGTGACCGGCCTCTCACATCGGCACACCCAGACGTATACCAGATATTTTTATTGAACAATAATATTGAGAAAAACTTGTCATACGAATGTATTTATCTCATGTTTGCCTGTACAATTCATATGACATGAAACGTAATACATTTATCTCAGGTAGATAGCAATGTTCTGATGCTTCGATTAACAACGAATTGAGAATTGGATATGCGGAAATGAAAAAAATTTATTCAATTCTTAAATTGTATAATGAATATATGGCTTCATTACTTCTCTTTGAGTATTTAAGAAACAAGTACTAAGCCAGTGAGTTTTAATTACGATGTGAATAATAACATTTCAACGTGGGTTAAAAAATATTTCAAAACTAGTGGAATTGTCTCCGTATCATAAAAATACTTTTACGGATTTTATTGCGGTTTATTTCATTATTTAACTAGGCCGACGTCTCAGGAGTTTTACAGCAACAATGGTCACGGGTGGACTATGATGTCATAAATTATTAAAGGTACCCGAGTAAAAAAAGTACTCCGTAATTAAACTGCGATAAAATCCCTAAAAGTAATTTTATTATTATAATAAGTTAAACTTAACGTTAGCAAAGTATTGTTTATGCGCACTTTACAACCTTCGTTACACGAATTTGAGAGGGGAGGGGGAAGGGCAAGGCATCGGTATAGTAACTATGCGGAGGTTCATGAGCCTCGGTAGTCGTGAAAAAATCCTGTGTGATCCTCCGCTCGCTCGTTTGCCCCTATTCTATTAAAAAATTATTTGAATGTAAACCTCTCGAAATCATCGAACTTATTCATGAGCAGATAAAATGCCAGTATCATATCTCAAACAAAGATATTATTCTCGACGTAGAAATTTTCTATTACAAATGAACGTCTAATCGCTGTAGAACTATCCTCCGATCCATTGATATGTAAAACCGTAAACTGGGGCGTTCCGACGTAAATTTAGAGCGGCCAACGGTAATGATTGGGTTTAGCTGATACTTATGTTGTTTCTCTCGGAACGGGCAAGTGTTAATTGGAAGAACTCCATGTTGAAATCGACTCCGTGAATTATTTATCTCTCCTTATGTACATGGGTTTTCATGTAGACATTAAAATCTAGTAGATCTAGATGTATGTACAGAATTAAAAGGTTAAAGAAAATTTTTAGGGTTATTTCTAATCTGTGTAAAGGATTTTTTCTCCGGTTCTCGTATATTGCCTATGCCCCGCGGTTCCACCCACGTTAAATCTGTCAAGAGAACCATTCATATCTTTTTCTTTAGTCTTTACTTAAAGGCTAACAATCCATCATTAGATTAAGTCAACCGAACCGTTCGTATCTTTTTAGAATGATATTTTTTTATGTTATTCCAGATTACACAGTCTATATCTATGCCGAATTCCAACCCGATACATTTAGAAGTTTCTGCCTGAAAAAATTTCCAAAAGTTTGTATTGAAAATATTTTTTATAAAAAGTAATAATATTATAATAGATAAAGTAATGCTATTTACTAATAAAGATTTATATAGATTGTTTCGTATTTGTTCGTTATTGTAATTGTAGATCATTTCTAACACAAGACTCACTTTTTTACAGTGAGCTGCTTTAGCTTGACCCAACATTATCTAATGACCTCAATGAATTTCCCAAGTATTCAATCGTATCTGGTACAGTTTATTGTTCCGCAGCAGTTTTGTAGAGCTCGCCGCATCTTCGCGGCTTTCCACTGTGAATTATTGCTTTAAAGTCATTTCATGGATTTCTGCTCCATGATGGTGCAATTTGCAAACTTTAGCGTGTCTATTCGGTAGATCGCTTTATACAATTGTTATTTTGTGTATCTATTTGTTTTGTATACCATTGGAAAATTGAGATACATGATTTTGTTTAACCAAATCTATTCTAGAATTCTAGTTTTATGTTGCACATTACTTAGGTGTATTTCAATTTCATTTCTATACCTAATTAGAATTCTATTAAAAATGTTTCCCTTCCCTGCCCGCAGCACCCGATGTGGGCGAGACTCAATTATATATTTCTCCGGATGAAAAAAAAAGCCGCAAGCCTCATCCGGAACTTGACACGACGGACCGACTCCGTAAACCGGTTAAAATTCAACCTCACAAACCTGCACACGTACTTAAATAGTTTACTTAGACCAAAGTACACATTAATAGTATGGCTGGCTCTGTTGTGAACGATTGTGATCTAACATTTAGCTTGCAGCTTAGACAACTAAGCTAGATTGAATTTCACGCAGGTCCAGTTTGAAATAGCGCAGAGGCAATTATTGATGTTAGTGGCTTAATGATAACGGTACTTACGGATTCAATACGGCCATAATACAACTGTCCACTTAATGGATGAAAGCCAGCGCTTAATTGTCATTTGCCGATGCAATGATTTATTACAAATTTAACAGAGTAGAGTCAGCATCGAAATTAGATTACCATGTTCAAACATGTGGACTTGTAAATCTCGTTTAAAAACCCAACCGACCTAATAAGACATGTAATGACCCTATTAAATTATCCATGGCACAGGAATTATATTCTTCAACGGAAAAGAGAAATTTCATTTCAGGAGAAACAGGATGAAAAAAGAATGGAGTCTGCTGCACAGACCAGAAACTATGTTTTAAGTGTCAATAATAAACAAGGTGATGCTGATTTGGTGAAAGACTGTCGACTATCGATTGAGGACTGCGCACACTTCAGCACATGTGTGTATTTCGGAAATCTGTTTAGCGTTTCATGCTGACCTTACATTCTTATATTGTATACATTGTATATCTTTGAGTAAAAGTATATTCATCAAGTAATTGATGAGAGGTTATCCATTACAAACTAAATAATCACCTCTACTTATAGGAGTGAGCTATGTCACCGCTAATACTAATATTATAAAGAGGAAAATTTTTAATGTTCGTTTGTTGGCATTGAATAGGCTCCGAAACTACTGGGCCGATTCGAAAAATTCTTTTACCATTAGAATCTTGTCTCTGGTGAACATGGTCTATATAACATTTTCTGTAACGCTATACTTAGTTTACTTTGAAAACGTCGATGTAAACAAAGGTGTAAAAGTAAATCCTTATATAGCAGCGGAATTTGTGGACAACTGGCTATCCCGACAGACGTTGTTCTATCATAAGTTAAATTCGCTGTAATTGTAGTAAAATGTTTACGAGGCTGAAATTAAGAATTATAATTATTGTGAAGCAATAAATTTGCCATATTTTGTGAATTAATTATGCAAAGCCAGGACGGACTGCTAGTATTTCATATTTCATGCTATGTTAACAAAACGCCAAAAACATATGTCCGACGCTTTCGTTGTGTTTACTCCCTATTACCGCCGCTCTGTGGTTTCATTCGCCTATTATGCTCCCGCTCCTATATACAGCGTGGTATATGGCCTATCCCAGTAGTTCCTGAGATTAGCACGCTGAAACTAACCAACAAACTATCCAGTTTTATAACATTCGTATAAATGTGCAACTATTTCGTAGTCAAATAAAATTTCATGGCACTCCAGGAGCCACTGAAGTTCTCGTGATGTAAGTTCAATTTTTTTGAAGCTATGGAGTGTGAGTCTAACTCAATCCAGAGCTGCAAAAAAATTAAATTGTCAAATAAAAATTTCAATACAATTTATAAATTGTCCCGTGTAAATTTTGGTTATATAGGTTTGCAATGTTCGCGATTTAACAATAATTTTGCTTAGGAAGAGGTAGTGTCATGCTGCATAGGAGGAGGCGGTGCATGACATTATATCCTCCTATGTAATGAAATTGGGCCGGCACGACCGGGGAAGTACCTCTCGCTCGCTTGAAACCGATGTAAAGTAATAGCATCGCTGTCGCGTTTCGTGCCGCTTGTGAGTAGCTGGTGGCCCATTGGTGGTGGGGATGATAGAAACATCTGGGCAACAATCATGCGAATGTCCATGGGCGGCGGTATTTATCGAAACGTTCCAATTTCTCGTTTGCCCCCTTATGCTATAAAAAAATCATGAGAAAGCTGTACTGGTATTTTCTCGAGCATTTCGAAATGTCAAATATTTTCTAAATCGCTCTGTTTTATTCAATTGGTTTAGACGTAATTCTTGTTATTGAATTGTATATGACTTCCAGCATTAATTGCCATGAACACTACCTATTTTTATCTGTTGATTTAAGGCTGGTTTAGTAAGAGTTGCTATGCTAGATTGCTGCCCAATTGCGTCAAAACGACTGGAGAGGTACCATAAATTAACATATACGGAGTCGCATTACGTTCGGTTTGTGAGTAGCCGGTGGCTCATTGGAGGGGAAGGAGGAAAGGAGTGCAACGTATCGGCATAGAAATTTCGCGGATGTTCATGGGCGTGCGTAATCGTAAAAAGTCTCCCGATTCCTCGTTTGCCTCCCTATACCTACTATAAAAAAGTATGTATTTGTCTTTATTTATTTTGTGTGCACACTAAACCATATTTCAATCACTTACAATATTGAACTTCAAATGGCCTCACTGTTAGTGTGTCGCCACGGACAATTACAAGAAGACACTTGAATTCGGCTGACGTTTCCGATCTCTGGGACCACGAGTACTGTTGCTTTCCCACCGTAAGGTTACTCCGTAGCCTTAGCGAATTCTGAGCGAGCTTATTCCATATCGTACTCGGCTATTACCATTATCATTATACTTATACGTGATGCAAAAACTTTACACCCTTTTGATTACGGAGTATGAAATTTGGCACACTTGTAGCTCATGTGTAGTACATAACTCTAATATTTTTGCATGATATGCATCGGATTTTATTATTTCAATTAAATAAAACGTTACCTACACTAACTTATGCACACGATGTCAAAACTTCTGTTTATGACAATGTCAAACGCATTATGACGTACGTTCAGCTTTGTTAATGTACCTAGAAAAAGATTTTACAGCCATGTTGTCGACGTAGTTGAATTATTTTTTTATAATTATGCTCAGGTCTCTCTGGGCGTTCACTGATCATTTATACAGATCTGGGCGGTCTATATAAATAAGATACAGCTACGTGTGCTCATCACATAAAAGGTAACGGTAGTTGAATAATTTGTGTCGTTAACTTTTAAAGCAAGTATGTATTCATCAGGTTAACTGATGGTCATTTTCATTGCTCAATTGTTATTCTATAACTATGTAAACACGCTATTTTATTATTAACTATGTAAAAATATAAGTCTTTCAAACAATGTCCTACAAATTACTAACTGCGTTGATATAATATTAAAATAATTATAGGTACCCAGCAGAGTTTATTATCCGTATCCTCATTGACATGGGCACGTGGCTTGGGCTGTTGCTAAGAGGGCAGGCGCGTCATGGCCAGTGACACATTTGTACCGCACACTACAGATACACTACGTTGACCATGATATGCGATCTTAGGCACTTTGCCTTTTCTTAGTAGTTACTTCTTTTTTAATATGTGTTTTAAATTTGCCTATTTTATTCATCACATTACATCGTACGTCTATTACGGATGAAAACGTCTCACCAGTCAGTCTATATAAATAGGAGGCAAACCTCACAGAACTTTTATGTCAACTCGAAGCCCACACCACTACCTAGTACCTAGAAGACCAAAGAAGTACCTAGAAACTTGAATTTTGGGTCAGGTGCCATTCATAACGCTAGTGAGTACTAAGAATTAATTTTCATAACTTCAACTTCTACGGTGTCGATAGTGTGTGAAACTTCGTTACTACAAGACTACCAGTGATTTCTTCCAAGCTATATGCAGGTTAAACTCGAGGCACAGATAGTCTTTCTATAACAATGAAGTCGCCAATACCAATAAATTGCGAGTTTTGTGATAAAATGGAATACCGTTAATGAAAGTTACGTTTTGATTGGTTTGAAATGAATGACATTGATTTTATCTTCAATCAAACTAGTATTGAGTTATCTGTCGTTTATAAAAATTAATTACATTTGATTGGCAATAAATGTGTAAAGGAAATACTGTAGTAAAATCATAAAATGGGCATCGGTAGTCGTGAAACGCGCTGAATACTCGTTTGCGCCTATATATTTTATTGAAGAAAAAACACGTTTCCTATGCACAATAATTAAATACACAATGTAATAATAATAATAAGGGTAATGATATATCATCTTTATTCGTAATGAATACATTGAACTTAACACATAGACAATAGAGCTTTTTTTTTAAAAAGAACAGTGTATATCACAAAATAGTTGGCGACCTCCGTTAAAGCCAGGACTACATTCATGTCACAGACTTTCAGGCCTACCATTTCTTCGAATATTTGCGGTGACGTCATTTTAATGACCTGACCTTGTTAGTGGTTGAGTAATGTAAGAAATATACCTATAATTACAAAAAGAAAAACATACACCTATTCAAATATACTAACGCATTCTTATTTCACAAATAAGGTCATAGTAATATATATCGATACCGTATTGAAAAAAAAATAATTGGTTATAACAAAATGTTCACATACATAGCTAACATAAAGAGGCAAAGGCAAAGAAATACAAGAGCCCATTTCATACTACTGCACAAATTTTTTATTTGTTGCAATAATAATAGAGTTTTTTTTTCATATTGCATCTTTAAGCTAAACTTATTACATAAGTGGCGGTGGCAGGCGGTCCGCTGGCGACTGCGTCGACTGGTTATTATAACTGATATGAAGTCAGTAATTAACTGAAATATCAAATGGAATGTAATTAGGAGCCGAAGGCTGAGCGGACAAGTAATTAACAATGGTTTCACTAACTTCATGAAACCAGTATTACATTGGCAATGATGTGATTCATAAAAAAGGAAGATGTGGTGCCATGCAGGAAGAGGTAGTGTTATGCTGCATTGGATGAGGTAGTGCTATGCATAGTACATGACATTAAATCCTCTATGCAACGGAATTGGGTCGGCACGATAGGGGAGGTACATCTCGCTCACATAACACCGCCATGAAGTGACATCTTCAGTGTCGCGTTTCGTGTGGTTTGTTACTAGCCGGAGGCCAATGGAGGAGAGGAGTAAAGTAGGGCAACGCATCTGCACGACAACAGTACTTCGGATATCTTTTCGTGTCGGTAGTCGTCATTAGGTTTCGACATCTCGTTTGCACCCCTACAAAAAAAACAACATCAAGGCCTTTAAATCACACTACTGCGTGAGTTTTCTCAATGACTGTTAAAAATATATTTTCAGTTGTCAAAAATATATATTTGAGTCCATGGCTTGTAGGAAATCTCTTTCCCCGCAAACAATTAAACCCAACTAATAAAAACATACAAATTATTGATGTCTTAAATTTACGCGAATATTGCTCATTACAATAAAACTATTTTTACGGATTTTATCTTGGTTTATTTAATAATTTAACTAGCCCAACGTTTCAGAAGATTTACAACAACCATGGCCCGTCAACAGTCCGCCCGTGTGACCATGCTTGCTGTAAAGCTTCTGAAACGTTGGGCTAGCCAAATAATTAAATAAACAGCGGTAAAATCCGGAAAAGTAGTACTAACATACAAATTATTTTAACTTGACACTTGTATCACACGTCGCAACGCTCTAGTGAGCAGCAGGTAAAACACTGCGAGCGAACACAATAAGAGATTTACTTTCGTCTATTTGTTACCTGTCATGATCTGAATGCAGCGGTTTGATGCTCCAATGAATTTGAATAGGACTTTCGTTTAGTGTCCGTGCATTGTTCGAAGGTATGTAGGTTATATGTGTAGCGGTTACTCCTTACCATTAGTCTGACTGTAATACTATAGTTATTTTCATCCGCTGCCGCAGACCCTCGCTCTGCAGGTATTCCCTAATTAAATACGAGATTGCCACTTAATCATCATTGTCAGCCCTTATCGGTCCACTGCTGGACATAGGCCTCTCTCGTTGAACGCCAAGACGGCAGATCTGCTACTCGCATCCATCCCGGACCGGCTACTGTACGGAGATCGTCTTCCCACCTGATGAACGGTCGATCTTAATCTTCGATTTCCTAAGTGCAGCCTTCACTCCAGCACCTTACTGGACCATCTGCCTGCAGTTCTGGAGGACATTACTGGGCGTCCTGAGTCACCAGAAGACTCCGATTGTTTGCCCCATATGTTATAAAATAGCGTGTTTCCATAGTCGTCCTGCACACCTGGCCCAAAAAAAAAATCCATATTGAGAAAGCGGGAAGACCAATGTGTTTTACACAACAAGACATTTGCCCGGTTGCATTTATTGATACATAATTTTATGTCAATTAAAATTGCATAATACACATGTTTGTGCAATGAAAATATTCGAGCACTTTCTGCACGAATTAAATACATGGACTTTTTATAAGCATAGGAGAACTAACGAGCAGTCTGCGATCAGTAGTGGCTACCGACACTCATTGAGATGCGTTGTCCTCCTCCACCCCATCCCCTCATTGGGCCATAGGCTACCTACAAACCGTACGAAACGCCATATAAGATCCCATTCATCATGGCTAGTACTATATACTTCTTTCTAATATTTCGTGTTGAATAATCATGTTAAATATTTCAATCTATGAACATTTGTTATGTGATTTTTTTTAGACGAGTGCTCTTAACACAATAATAATTCTATAATTAATTATGATTGAGCAAGCAGATTTAGAGACCACCGCTTGCACAGTTAACAGTTCAGAGCTAGCACAGTTTTAGAGAGCACAGCTCTAATCGCACTGATAAATTGGAGTACTAAGAACAATCCATATGATTGACAGTGAAGAATTTACCCAAGGAAAGATTGCGTATTGGTTACTGGCCTCAACATTTAAACTTGTTAAGACTGTATTAGAGCCAATGGAGCCCACTTCGAATAAGCTTTTATATTGTAAAATGTTTTATATTTCTTTATTAAACTAGCACAATGTAAAACTAATAAATGCTTTTTACAATTATTATTTTTCTTTGTTACAATGTCTATGGTAATACTAGATATAAGCTGTATGGACAAACGTAGCGTGTGAATTATTAAAGACTTTTTCTTACGTATTGTGTGTGTACTTACAATTTATCTAATTATATTTTCTTTAAAGAAACAAATTATCAAACCAGGAGACAAATGAACGATGAATCGCCAACAGACTTGATCACTATCACCTGATGTACATACAAACCCACCACGTGAACCGAAACCAGATTTAAAGAACTGACCGGGGTTTAAATATGGCTCTATTAAATTAACAACAATCTAATTATGTTCTGGTATATTTTGCTTACAAAAGTATTGACTCACGTAATTACTTACGTATTTGGATTGATTTACGCAAAATGCTATACTTGCAGTTCTGTCCACTGCCTAAGAGGACAGGGCAGGCTTAAGAGTAGGCGTCGGTTTCATAACTTAATTATAAAACAATTGTGTAATCCCAATACGTTCTCTATCATGCCGGTCGCCCATAAATCATACTATCCCCCATGTTTATATCGCTTTGTTCTCGGTAATTGTGTGATCCATTGTCTCCTCAAACGTCAAATTTCTACTCTATTTATTAGGAATTAAGCTCGATATTTGTTTGTATAAATATATAATGTTACAACCTGAGAATATTATGGGGAATTAATAGAAACAGATTCGTTGGAGAGAGTTGAATGCAAATTCGCAATTGTGTGATACCTTTTTAGGGTAACGTATCGAAAGTATGTCAATAAAAATGGAAGGGATCACCTGATAGCAAGTACCGTACTTCACGCGGGTATAATTTGAGCTAGAGTTATCCAGTTGATTTGGATTGTAGCATTGCCGAGAAAATGGGCCAGCATGACAGGTACCTCACGCTCACATGGTATCATCGCTAAGTGATAGCTGTCACGATTCGTCCAGTGTGTGATTTTCCGAAGCGTCCGAAAGGAGCCAGAAGAGCAACACGTCGCCACAACAACTAGGGGCATGTCTAATCTCATCATAGGCCCCCGACTACTCGTTGGGCCCTTTATGCTATAATTTTTTATGTTTTTGCGTCACCAACTAGCAGGTGTTCCGCTCGCTTGTTTGCCTTCTCTAATAAGAAATGCAGTAATTACTCTATACTAGCCCGTGAGCGTTGCGTGTTGAACAGCGTTTACTTCTGGCATTATGCACATAACACAAACGAAGCTACTAATTATGGAGTGTATAGATACGTACCGGGGAAGATCAAGACATACCATGATAATATTGATCAGGCACTGTCCGAAGGTGTCCAGAGTCTTCGCAACTAGCGTTTTGTACGGAGGAGGCATGTATGTAAGGATCGGGATTTGTGGCACTCCGTTCTCTCTGCCATTAGGACTGAATATGTGTTGTTGTAGCTATGGATGACTGTAAGTGAAATAACATCCGCCATGGTAAGGTTAAGAAGTATGATACATGGAGTCTGAGTTGTGTAGACCAGGGCCACTAACTATTCCACACGAACCTGTCGATACTAATACTATAAAGCTAACGAGTTGGTTTGTTCTAACGATCTAATCTATGCATCTAAAATGTTTTTGTGTAGATCAGGCTCATATATTATGAACTTTCCTTGTGGAGCTCTGATAAGCCAAAGTCTGTTCTTCTTAAATGCAGCTTCCCCACAAAATACCTCGCCCCAGGGATACTTACATACATACGCAATCTCTGAAAGTATATGCAGTTTATCTATAGAATAACGATTTAAAAAAAGTAGCCGATGCAATCTTTTGTCACGGTATCTTTTAAATAGTCTACAGGTAATCTGTCTGAAAAAAAGCAGCCTAGGCACGACTCAGTGCGGGTGGGACCGTATACTGAGGGTACAGACTACAGTATCAATATTTTGTACGAGTTGCTGTAGCGCCATCAGGTATACGTAATATGTGAAAATATCAACTGTCCTCTAAGGTTCATGATCGGAGATCGGAGTCGTAACGGAGTCTTGTTTTTACTCTTTGTATCATCATCGGCCTCTTGCAATGAACGCCAAGACGGCCGATCTCCTGCTACTCGTATTCTTCCCGGACCAGCCACTGCACGGATATCGTCTTCCCACCTGGTGAACGGTCGACCAACAACCTACACTTCGTTTTCCTAAACGTGGCCTCCACTCCAGAGGATTATGTCCCCCTTAGAGGCGCATCTGCCATCCGTTCTTCTGAGTGTGTGACCAGCCTATTGCCACTTCAGCGAACTTATTCTTCGCGTGATAACTTTAGTTCTCTGCCTTATGACTTGAAGACCATTGGATGAAGATTTTTGTCTTCAAGCTCTGCGGTATAGGCGACGTGAGAATGTATCAAAGCTTCCGGAATGCTGTCCAACCCAATTGAATCCTTCTATCGGCTTCCTTCTCGAAGTTATATCTACCTAATTGCAATAGTTGCCCGATGTCTACATACGTAGACGAATACTCGTCTACGACTTCGAGAATAACACCATCGACGTTGACTGGCCTGAGGAGAACGTGTTCGTTGAACATGACCTTTGTCTTGTCCAAGTTCACCCTAAGGACAATGCGTCGGGAGGATTTATTTAGGCTGTGCAACAGTTTCTGGAAGGTCTCCAACGATAACGTCGGCGTAACGAAGATGTGGTGTTACAATTTATTCTATATAGGGATTCTATGAAGTCGACCTCTTCATAGAATTCCCATGTAGTTAAAGAGACTATAAGAGGTTCAGCTAAACTTTTATTTACATTTATTTAATCGTTATCTTTCCACACTCACAATCCACGACAGACTTAAAACAGTTCAAGAACAACAATGGAATTAATACAGTTTATGATATTGGCTAGTATAAGTGAGGGTATGGAGTCTTATCTGGCAGTTGTCCGAGACTCCCGGCTGCAACTTGGATGGTCTTTTCTTTGTCTTATTATTGTTCCAAATCTCTAATTTTCATGGATTGCCCTTCAATTCTCAAATTACATAGTTGTAGATTATACTGATAACTTGTCTTCATTTTACATCCAATTTAATATACAAAAAAAAAAAAAGAAAAAAGACAAGGAGTAGAGCTCCTTTTTTAAGAAATATAATTCGTGCATAATGACACGAATATGTAGGTTATAAAATAAAAGCTATTTAACCATGATTTGGGAATGACATATAGTATATCAGCCATCCCAAATATATGCATCCTCAACCTCGCCAAAAGGAAAAAGAGAGACATACCTTCAACACAGCGAACATGACGCCTTGCAGGCAAAGGTGACACTTATGTTATATTTCAAAACAGAATTGCTACAGTGAGAGGTATTCGCCCTTAATATTTATGACGCATTCTGCTCAGTTTGAAGTCTTAAAGAAGTCCTTAAAGCGTTAGTAAACCCTTTCGGGGAAATGACATCCCCCTGCACCACTCCTCGATGCAACTGGATTGGCCTTGTTTGGCCTCCCGGAGTCAGAACGGACATAAAAGCAGCGTCATACAATGCTCTCAAGACGTCGACGTATCGCCAATCGACCTGACATCACTGTAAAGCTGCCCCCTTTGTATGTGGATCTCTAAAAACAACTTACGAAAAACAGGTAAAACATGAAACAGAAAGAAAAAAAAAGAAACGCGTATACAAGTTTTGAACAAATGCTTGGCTTTAACGTAGCTTCACTAATGTCTGTATAAAGACAGCAATTGGCAGCACAGCTATTAACGCAACGTGTTGTTAGCAAAGAACGATTTTGCGATTGTGCTAATTGCTTTACAGTATCGCCTAGTGCTTTTTAATGAACATTTTTTCAAAAGAAATACATTGCATAAAATTTTTGTAACAAACTGAATTGGTTTAAATTATCGAAATGTTAAATTGAAAAAACACAACTCGACTGTTGAAATGTATTTGAATATTAACATTTTGTTGAATTTATAAGTCCTGACTCTTGTCTGTGTAACTGCGGCTATTTTCTTCTCCGCCAGGATCTTCAGTTCTCCATAAGACAGTCCCGCGCTTGATTTCTCTCCGGTCGTGTCGGTTATCCGTCACACTGGAATAGGAAAATGATGGAACAGTGAGTGTACTTGTCTGCGCAAATACCCGTGTACTATAATATGTCCCGCGCAGATGGCTCTTCTCAGTAGGGATGGCCGCTGTAGCCGATATTCGGCTAGGACGACATCCTTATGTGAAGCATCTTCGTGGACCTAATAATAAATTATAATTAATTACTCATTGACATCAAAGGATAGATATAGAAATCAGATGCATATGTCCTCAGAAGGTGTGACGGATAAAAAAATGTAATCTATTTGAATTCAAATAAGGTATTCCAGTGAGACTGGATATATCAAAAGACTGAGAGGAATTTAGAGGAGCATACTTTGATATTTACTATCATAGTTCAAACTATAACAATGGAAACCTAAATAAAATAACCATTGCAAGCGCCTGCACCCATTTTGATCGAGATTTCGCTGGCGGCGCTTGCGCAGAAAATCGACCCACATTGTGTCTTGCATAACGTTTACGCCTCAAGTCAGAATTTAATTGAATTTCGAACAATCGTTTCGTGTTTTTTTTGCGGTCCATCGATAATGGCCAAAGAAATACGTAATTACAATGGAAATTGAAATTTCTTTTCGAATTACTCATTGTATTAAGCTAAACTGCAAGTAGATATCTCTTTATTTGTAAAAAGCCAAGAGAAAGTGAAAATCTTTATCTACGTTAGATACCGTTAAAGTACAATTTACGATTATAAAACAGTAGCCCGGTTGTTGTCATTTTATATTCAATAGCAATGCTATTGAATATATATGAATATATATAAATTCTTGCTGTTATAGCGTGTAGTCTACTTGACGCAAACCAGATAAAGAAAGGTTTACAAGAAAAAGTAAGTATATTTGGTATCGTGTAGAAAAATATTGAAGGATTATGTTATTTATACGTTGACTAGCTGTACTCCGCCGTCTCAGCCGCGTGAACTCCATCCGAAAGGAACTATATTTTTTTCGGTACAAAACTTTTATGTTATACCAAATTTTAATCTGTTCCTAATTTGATCCGGATCCATTCAATCGTTTTTAGATGAAATAATAATTAGATAATTCATTAACGATATAGATTAAAATATCTTAAGTTTTTATTAATTTACATAAATTTTGCCTGACAAAATCTAGATGTTCAAGAAAAGTCAGTCGCAAGAAATAAATTACACATTTTTAAAAGCTTGCAATAAGTATCATTTTAAGTATTTTGTGTTAGACAGTCATCATCCAAATCATGCCGTACAACAGTATAAACGTTTATTATCTATATCAATATATACAATTACTAAACCAAGCATAGTCTACTCGATGAAGGGATGTTTTCAACTGTTTTACTTTTTCCAATCAATTTAAACACAAAAATAAAATACCGTTCATTTTTCGTTCCCATTATTTTGTCGTTTTTTCATTGCGTGTTTCTCCTCTTTTTGCCCACTTTTATATTTCTGCGTCAACATTGCGTGAGGAATCGTGTAGCTTACATATTATTAAGTCGGTGTTGTAAAAAATAATGTAAATTTCCATACCTCGATAGCTACTTAAGAAGCTATTGAATTATTCAAAAGGGTTTGTTAAACTTTATGATTTGTATCTTTTACTGTCAATTATTATAATATAGCCTTTGATTCGCTCCTTGGCGGTTTTTTCTAAACTATTGCTAAAAGAATGTCTAGTATAACATAGGCGTTGTAATGAAAAGGACGTCTGCATCTAGGATTGTCAGGTTTTGAACAGCATGGACGCCTTGTCAGGTTTATAAATTATTTTTTTGATATGGACCCTCTGCCCTGAGAGTCCACATCTTCTCTCCAAGACAAGTATAATTTCACCACCGCCTTTTTTGGACATTCCAAAAGAATAGAAGACGAATAAACCAAACATTGGTTTTTAAGTACGAGCTGCGCTCCGCGGTTTTTACCGCGTGATCGTATGAATTCCGTCAAAATATTGAACGACGATTCCCCCAAAGCCTCACATTAGTCTAGGTCCTATAAATGGTCGCCGAGGCGGCCATTTTGCTGATAGATTAGAGATCATCTCATCCCCCAAAGGCTGCTGAGGACCAAAACATCACGGAATGGTGGAGTAGGGTTCAATAGCGAGATCAGAGTCCATATACTGCGCGCCCATTCTTGGGGTGTAGATTCGGCGTAAATACTTTAGCAACGTAAAAAAGAAAATACACTGACCTATCGAGTATACACAAAATTTCATAAAAATCTGTGGAAAAAAAAATCAGATGTATAGATGGATATAAAGGGAAATCCATTCCCCTATTACTGTAGCAGCTACCGTTGCTATTACATAAATTCAAATTCAAGAACAGAACATGTTCCACATTCAAACGTTAGACAATAATACATTAGCGGTCTGATATTAAATGTTTGTGCGCCATTAACAAAAAAAAAATAACCATAGAGATTGCGCAGCCGCATTGTGAAATGAGAGCGAACGTGTTTAGGTAAGGCAGGCTTTAGAGTTACTTATTGTTGGATTGTTGTGAATTCGTGTAGCGAACAACAAGCCTCTAGATGTGTATCTATTGTAAAATAGTTCACGTTATCAATTTATTTTTTATTGCATGGAATTACCTCTAACTAGATCGTTACGAGTTACTAGAAAAACGGCTGTAATCTTTGTTCTATCTATCGATGCATTTGGCCACTGGAGATAGTTGTGACATATTTTATATTTACGTGGTTTTATATTCCATGTCCTGCAGCGTACTTTTTCTAGATGCTGTCGATGATGATATTTCGTATTGAACTCGTGTTAAAATTTTATAGAATATTGACCGTAGGTACCAGGATTTTTCCATCCGACTGAAAAAACAAAAAAGACTAACGAAAACCATAATGTCTACCGATATTACAAAATAATTATATTGGAAAATATGTGTGTGTGTGCGTAATTTACAAACGTTATGTGTAAATGAAAACTATGAAAAGCATGTAACGAGACACTGAGATGAATTATTTATTATACGTTTCTTTTCATCTCTAATAAGACACCGATTAATCATTTGACAATTCCAATGTCTTTGTGTGATTTCAAATATAATGAAATTTTAGCTCATACATCTCAGAAGTGTGTATTTTTGTTCATAAGCATCGTCATATTTTTATTATAAAATTCACGCACTAGACACAAAGACTAACCTGTACACCCGACAGCGGCTAGCTGTTTGGGAAAAATGTTTATAGCTCAGCAATAAGATTACATAACCATATACCTCAGGGCAGTCGTGATACGACACTTAATGGCTTTAAAAAATATTGATTCGAATTATTATTGGATAAATATATATTATTATGTTAATATATTTTGAAACGACGAATTTTAATAAAGAAGAGATAACTTTACTCATACTCCGAATTAAATATTTACATATTATATTCTATTTTTTTTTTGACTTCAAGTGTTTCTAAATTTTATTAGTTGAAAGATTTTATGTAATTTTAATCAATACTGACATTAAATATAATACTTAATTAAGTGTTAAATATTAATAATAACATAAGTGGAATGTATAGAATAAATAAAGTTAAATATTTCAGTTAATAACATTTTACGTAAGATAACAGAGAAATGTAAATTTAAATTAGTGAATGTACCTTATAGATGTTTGTACGCTTCAATGGCAGAATATGTTCGAGACTGTGCCTACTAACTAGTCCATATATGCGTGTGCTTTATTGCTTGACCATACTCAAGTAAATAAAGTTTTATTTACTTGAATATGGTCAAGCAAATAAAACTATTTCTTTCTATAATACACATTTAACTGTCTGTTTTTCGTGACGAATTATCGTTTCTTACACATTTCATACAAGTGTAGAGCTCTAGTGTCTATTATTTTCATTAAATGTAGATACCGATCATTATAATTTTTGTTTTCAGGTAAATATTACTTGCTGTATAACGACTCATGGGCATGTGTTCTACATCTCTTCACACGTTCAACATTTCATAACGTCATCAATGCCGGCTACGTAATAAAATACTTGGATTCTAGAAGCAGGTAGGTTTTTCATGTTAATACGCTTTTGTACTGGTTTATGTATTTCAGTTGTTTTTATCGTTAAATACTATTTAATCGTGACGGGGAAACTTAGTAATGCTATTGAAATATGTCTGGTAGGAAAGTAGAAGGCGAGAAAAAAATATAGAATTCCTATGCATACCAAAAGCACAGAAAAAATCTTTATTTATACACAATAATAAACATGTGGTCCTAGCAGATTGCGGCCATCTCTATTGAGTAGAGACATGACACAAGTGTACCCCCTATTCCCTCAATCTGTTATTTCAGTGGGACGGCAATCCGGCACGACCAATTATTAGAAATTCGACCCCTAAGGCGGTGAAATAGGGGTTGCAGTTTATAATAATACATTTTACCATGCAACGTGGTCGAGTTCGGGCTACCACAAGACAACACAAACAGCTCTTGTGTATAATTGCCAGCACTACCTCAGCTAAAGTTCCATCGCCTATTTTGCTAACGATACTATGCGGATTAACCCAATATGATACAGTAAACGAGCGAGATGCAAATATGTTTGTTCAATAAACATCCGCACGCTCCGCTTGTCAAGTAGGTTAAATAGAGAAACAATGGTAATTTGTGTTTGCACGCCTGTTCCTGCGTTACGTAACCGCGCTCGAGATCCTCGGCATTCTGTTACAGATTAGAACGCGAACGCTCCGTGCAAGCACAGTTTTATTAGATTGAGTTCTGTTTTCTAACATTTCTTTTTTTTATTTATTCAAACTAGCTTTAATGTCTATATACTTTTCGAATAGGTTTCTTTTTATTTTCTACAACATTGCTATTATACCAGCATTCAGTATATAGTCCCGCTGAGTTTGTTTCGACGGTTCTTCCCAGGTCAGGGTCAAGATCGAACCGGTAGTAGTGAAGTGACGACGTTCAAAAATAGATTTATAAAATCCTGCTTTGAATAAAATATTTTCATCTTGATTTATTTTAGAAAGTAAAGTATTGCACGAAATATCCGCAATACAATAAAAAAGAAACAGTGGAGTATTACATTACATGTTTCTAGTGAGACCTCATAAACATTATGACGTCACCGGATAACTACGGGAGGTTGAGGTTGACGACGGATTGTCAGTAATCTAATGGACCGACCCCGTCCCCACGAAGAGGTCACAGAACAATCCAACCAGTTTCGGGACGGTGTAATGTGGTGAGGTGTCCATCCTCGTGTGTGAAATCGTCTCTTTTTTTCTTCTGTTTAGACCTCGTATAAGAGGGTTACAGAGCGCAGCCCCCTCTGCTCATTTTGCTTCGCCTAAAATGTCAGGGTTCACACTAGACTGGAATAGATAGAACAGGTGACCATTGAACAGTACTCGCCGGGTTTTAATAAGTATTTGTAGTCGACTGATTATATTATAAATCACTATGACTGAGGCCACGAGAAGATCTGATAACAATATCTGCAGAACAATCCGGTTGTTTGATTTCTAGTTTGGAAAACCATTTCCTGTTTCTAACCTCGGAATACACTGTTCAGACATCGCAACGATTTATTGATGTTTGAATTCTGTTTGATTCACTTTATGACCTTTATCAAGGGCATATGCGCCCAGTCGCCCAGTTGTAATGCACATGTTTAGTCCTACTTCAATACTTCCTATCAACGAGTCATCTGAAGCTCACAAATTACAGGAAACACAATAGTGCAGCTATAACTATGCGCTGGTAATCGAGTGAGCCAGAGGTACCTCCCTAGTTGTGACGGCCTAATTATGCACTACCTCTTACTATGACCTCAATGCCGCTCCTATGACCTCAATAGTACAAATTCGATGCAGTCTGATGGAGCGAATGTTTACCGTTATAGTAAAAGGATGCGGAGGTCACTCGCGCTAAATGTCCAACCAATATATCGAATACACAGATTGAGATCGGCATCGTTAGCGGTAAACCGGTTACGTGTTGAACATGCTGCCACTGTACCGACTAACACAGATCATGAGGTCGAGTGCCAAACCGTAACTCGAACCGAGTTACGGTTTGGCACAAAAGAGTTTTCTTTTTTTTTTAATTTTGAATTCGGACAGGACGGAAATAGTCGGAAAGCTGCCGGCGTGTACCCAGAGTATCGGAGAGGCGAGTTTGCATCGGTGTAAGGGGTTGAGTAAAGAAAGAGTGCGCTTGTCTCGGTCACTTACCTCTAATCTATATTGACATTGCCGTCGTGTCTGAAATTCAACTAGGACATTATAAGGAGGTAGGTAAAAAGGAGGTAGTGCAAGTATTGCAATGCTGCAAAATCCCCATCCCCATCTGCCACGACTTATAATAATCCGATTCGTACAGTTTATGATTATCCGGTGGTTCATTGGACGGTAAGAAGGCTACACATAATAATTACGTGGATGTGTGTAGGCTCTGGTAGTCATTTCCCACCTATTGTTTGCCCTTTACCGTTTTTATGGAAAAACGCTTTCCAAATGTAATAATAAACACAATACGGTCGAGTAATCTGTAAGCCTGCGGATAGTATCACCAGCCACAAGTGATATGGCACAAATGAAATCATTGTCCTAGTGCTGACTAGTTCATTACGTAATTAAGGATAGAAGTCAGTAATAATAAACACAATACGGTCGAGTAATCTGTAAGCCTGCGGATAGTATCACCAGCCACAAGTGATATGGCACAAATGAAGTCATTGTCCTAGTGCTGACTAGTTCATTACGTAACTAAGGATAGAAGTCAGTAATAATAAACACAATACGGTCGAGTAATCGGTAAGCCTGCGGATAGTATCACCAGCCACAAGTGATATGGCACAAATGAAATCATTGTCCTAGTGCTGACTAGTTCATTACGTAATTAAGGATAGAAGTCAGTAACAATGTTTTTTTGGTCCATTTCATAAGCGATAACCGTTTTGACATATACTTGATACAACGTATTGTCACTTCTTGATGGAAATTCAAGTTAACACTTGAATAAATAAATAAACTTTGTATACCATTTCCACAAATAGCGGATACTCGTTTTGCCATACATCTATAATCAGGTGAAATGGCTTATGATAATTATAATAGATTTCTATCAAGGTGTTTTGAAGCTTCGGGGGTGAAAAATGATATTGGTAATATACATGCGTCAACCAGTTTAGTTCTTCTGCAGTATAAATATTTAATGTTACAGCTACAATAAGAAGAACTCTCGATTATCTTCCCTACCTTAAAAACTATAACTGCTTTAAAATCAAAAAACGGAAATTGTGTCTACAGTCGCTCACGCTTAAGGCATACTTTTCGTACTGAAGAAATAGATAATGATAGACATAAAATTCACCTTTTTTGTTTGTTGAACTTTCATGCACTATATTCAACGTAAAATATTTTTTTTACTATATGTTCTATACATAACGAGTAATTCAGAGAGCCTCAGGGGTCTGGTATTTAGCACTTCGTACTTCCAGTCAGGGGTGGACCTGGCTTAGCCTAGTCCCCAGAAAGGATTCTGGTTGCAGACGTCTGTGTAAAAACTGGTGCCCTCGTCAAATCCCTTAGTTTAGGGTATGGGTCCTTGATATCACCTGATATAACATGATATAGAAACGGGATAAGGTTAGGTGACGCAGAAGAAGATGTAACGGTAATTCCGCTCGGTATTCTGTGTTTTATAGTAATAATGTTTCAAAGTATTTAAAATGAAGCTCGCCCATCCTATGACTTGTGCCACGCGTAATTTTCTATCTGCCTCAAACGGTCGGCGAACGGTAATCCGCACGGGATGTAAACTGACCTATAACGTCGAGCCTCACAGCTTGCTCACATTGTGTGCTCGAGGGGATTCCAGACCCGTGGTGTAACAGTGCTATTGGGATTTGTCTAAATATTCCGTTAATCACGTGACGCTCGGAAGGGTGGGTAGGGTCCATAAAAATTCACGAAATATCACAAGAGGAACCCTCCCCCGGGGGCACCCCCCGGATTTGTAGTACCCGCGTATATTTATTTCTTCGGAAAATGTTCAAATTAAACCTGAGGTTATAAAACAATACACGTAATATAATAGAGGGGGAGGGGTTAGCAGTGCGTAGTCAGAAGCTTCGCGGTGTGACATCCCTAGCCTTGGTAGAATGGGTTAACCCCACGGGCCGGCACCTGATCTCTACCCAATCGTTTGGGCTGCCGTCCCATCGGATTATGAGAACGAGGGAAAAAAGAGTACACTTGAGCCTGAGCACACTTGTAAACTTTAGGCCACTTTGGACGATGCTTCACTAACCCACCCATATAACTAATGGTGATCCTATGCTTCACATTTTCCCCAACAAATGATATCTTTCATATGATCATCAAATATCTATATTTTTACAACGAAATATTATACGATACTCTGTACGTGTCACTTGTTATTTCAAAACATCGAATGTGCAACGCGCAAGTGAGATATCGAATACTGTATCCGTTTCAGTCTAGTTGTTCGGATGTTTGCGTCACGTGTGTCAGATCGCGGGCGCTGATACGAAACCGTAAACAAGTGGTAATTTGGTTCAAATATTGCGGTGCGTTACATAAACACTTTATCGACATTTCTATCAACGTTAGTGTATGTAGGGCCCACGGAGAGGATGTGGTGAAGGAGGAGAACGCATCTGCATACGTGGATACTCATGAGCGTAGGGTCACCAAATGGCCTTAATGAATGTTTCGCTAATTTGAAATTAAAGTAGAACATGTTCTTAGGACACACTCGGGACAATGAAGAGTGTTTTGGGAACTAATTTGAGGTCTTGTGGATAACGTGTAGCTAGGGCGAATATATTTTATAGCATTAGGCGACATATGAGCAACCGGATTCATTTGGTGGACCATGGACGTCCATTGAGATCCACAAACTCTAACTAGCTAGGTTGATAGATCACATCTTCATGACGATTTAGATCCTCTTTCTTTTGTATAATACAATAGAGCAGCCAGAGCCTTTTCATGACTTCCGACATCCATAGACTTCTCTATAATTTTGCAGACCTATTGCCCTCCTTCTCACGTCCCCTCCAATTGGCCATAGCTGAAAACTAGTTAAGGTAATTAAACATTGTCTAAGATCTAAAATGAATTTTTATAAGCAATGGACCCTATTTCGTAAACATGCATTTGGTTCATGTCGTAAGTGATTCTTCGACACCCAGAAACATTCGCACCGTTGACCGTGCGATCCGTGACAGGATTGTCACACCCGTGTTTTCTGAGCTTGAGATACAGCTGAGAGTCACACAGCATTGCTGCCGAATTGGCCAGGTACGGCCGGATAAATGTCTTTCACTTACAGGATACCAGTGTTTCCGGTAGTCTATTAGAGGTGGGAAAGAGAGGGCAACACATCTGAATCGTTAGGCCTCTTTATACGAAATATATATTTTATATAATGACTTGTTCGCGCGTTAGACAGTTGGAACATATTAGGAGTGTTATAAAACATTACACAAGAACTTGCATGTAACATATGGCACCACACCACCACATGTTTAGATAATTTACGTGCACAATCAGCGTTGTTAGCCCGAGGCGGCTAGTTAGCACTTTGGCTTCATCCAGGGTTGCCAATTGCAAGAGTTTTTTTTCAACCGCTCAGCACAACGTTGAAGACTTTCTATAACTATCGACATCTACAGAAACCTGCTGACACCTGGATTGTTCTCCTAGTTTCCCCTATGACAACATTATATTTTGATAGTTGTTGCATTTGCCCTGGTCAATGTTGTAAACAATTCCATATAGGTACATCCTGACAACAACAACTTAGTTGTTGAATGACAACAACCTGACTGCTTAAGATGTACCAAGTACTACTCTCGTTATCGAGACGCTACATTAAAATCCGTGAAGCCGTTTTGACCATAAGGAACATTAAAATCTATGTACATGCATACGCTTGAGAGACATTACCCCCACACGTGCGATGTGGCTAATGAGCCAATGCCCCCACTTCTGAGTATATGTATGAGTAATAATATAGTAAAGTAAATATATATTAAAATATATGTAGTTAAAACTAGCGATCCGTCTCGGATTTGCTCGTGAACTGCAGGGACAATTTTACACTACAGCCTTCCTAGACAATTGCTCTATCGATAAAACCGGTCACATACAGACAGACAGGTTTAGAGACTTGTTTTATCTATACTGCAATATTATAAAGAGGAAACATTTGATTGTTTGTTTGTTTACATTGAATAGGCTCGGAAACTACTGGACCGATTCGATTTTTTTTAAAATCATTTAGAATCCTAAATTATCTCTGGTGAACATAGGCTGTGCTGATCATAGATGAACATAGACATGTTCTAAAACGTTTTAATAATCATAAAAAACAATTCGATAACGTAACCTTATTTAGCTGCAGAAATTATTGACAACTAGCCGTCCCGGCAGACGTTGTTCTGTCTTAAATTTAATTCGTTGTTGTCGATTATGCTTTTTTGTGCCATATTTCGTGAAATATCCGAGGCCTGGGCGGACTGATAGTAATAAGTATAGATATTTGAACAAAACTGAGAGCTGGCAGCCCTGGTGTTGGTAACAAGCCTTTGTCATGAGAACATTTCGGGTCGCGGTCACCTCGTAATTGAAGTTTTATATTTCGGAGACTTGCGCTGTGCGAGGCTGTTTTGACTGACAGTTTACATAATTACATGTGCTGTGTGATGATCTGCGAGGTTGAAAAGACCAGGCTTGAGGCCATATTTAAGGCCACCTCGTGAAACCTGGATAGTTTAATAAACAAATCAGTCCAGTAATTGCAGTAGGCAAATAAACACGTGACGTACTGTGATATTACTTACTCAAAATGCTCTTCAGAGGAATGGACACGATCGAATAAGGGCTTGCACTCAAAACTGAGATGCGACATCGCATCGCGTAGTATCGCCATTTTGTGTTGTAATGGTGAGTATATGAAATAACGATACCAAAGACTTTTTACATATTTTTAACATTAAGAATTTATACATATAAAGTTTTTTCTGGTCGATTTTGAGTAGCCGGTGGCCCATTGAGGGGAGGATATTACAAAGTAGGGCAAAGGGAATGCATCACTGTTACACATGGTAGTGTGTGGCAACCACCAAATAGCACTGATCACTGGTTTATCCTCCTATGTTATAAAAACGCCCTGGAAGAATCCTTTCTCTTGTCGTTTTTTTATAGTATTAGGAAACAAACGAGCAGTCAAAGCCTTTTGACTACTACCGACGTCCATAGACATCCACACAATTGGCATATGACCATCCCTCCTTTTCCTCCCCCCCGTTACCTCCCGAATAGGTCACCGGCTACTCGCAAGCCGCACGAAACGCTTGTAATGTGAGCGAGAAGTGCTTGTCTGATCAAGCCAGCCCATTCCGCTGCAATGCAGCATGGCACTACGTCTTACTAAAAATCGAAGCCTGTGAAAACACAACTATTACGCTGCCTGTGCCGATCGCTCAGCAGTACACAAAAATACAGTGTGATTGACAAACAGCTGCGATCACGGCAGGCGCCTGTAGCGAAATCATAAATTCCGTAAGACTCACAGCTTTACGTCCGTGGAAGGCAATAAATAAAGGCAAACATTGTTTCCGTCATACAGACATACTGCCGTCGGGGGTTTCACGTAATATGACATAAGTTTGGTAATCCATTCGTATATCATGTTTGTTCTGGCACAACATAATGGCGGTAGTTTTCTGATTTCCTGTGCTCTAGCGACGATTTCTAATGTGTGCGATTTAATTTTAACATCCTTTTCCTTAATAATTAAGTGTGTTTAGGAAGAAGTAGTGCCGTGCTGCATAGGAGGAGGTAATGCCATGCTGTTTAGGAGAAGGTAGTGGCGTGCATCGTGCATGACACTACGTCCTCCTGTGTAACGGAATTGGGCTGGCATGACCGGGGAAGTCTCTCGCTCACTTGATACCGGCGTAAATTGACAGCGTCGCTGTTGCACTTCGAGCGGTCTGTGCAACGCATCAGCGTACCGATTAAGCGAATGTCCATGGGCCTTGGTAGTCTTCAAAAGGCTCCGATTGTTCTTTCGTCCTCTTATGATATTAAAAAAGAAATTAAGTGTGTGTGCGTCCGCCTACTGCACGGTTCTATTCACGAGTTGTCGAGAAAATGCCGTTTCCAATGTTCTATCTATCAAATAGATTTGTTTATAGGAGATGTAAATTTGACATATTTCGTTTCGGAACTTATGTCAAAGTACCGTCTCCAGTAGTAGCCAATAGACAGAAAATATCCTGTTTTTCAATAGAAAATGGCCGTGAAACGTTCCTCTCTCACATGCAACCGCCATTATTCTGATTTGCTAACCCATTTCTGATCTGCTCTCATGATAACATCACTTGTCAACTGTCAATAGTTGCGGAAGCTGAATATGACATGTTCCTATCACAGATGTTTTGCTGTTCTGGCAGATTCGATAGTTCTCTCCATTGAAATGAATCTAATGGACTTCTGATCCAGAGGACCGCCACGGGCACTATTTGAATTGATGTCAGCGCTACCTTTTATGTGTATAGTTTTCTAATATGTCAACGCTGGAAAGTTTGAAACATGCGTGGCAATGTCCAACTTTATTCATAGGGGACTATCCGAGTCTTACTACATATTTTTGAATTTGTTTCCCTATCGTAATCCATATACTATATATTAATATATCCCCCTAAATCCTCCCCGTAAATAAGTAAAGTTAGCACTACCCCTTCCCTATTACACGCGATTGTGAGATGAGGTCTGTTCCAGACAGTAAACAGACTGATGATGATTATACTGCTCCATCTAATATAAAAATATAAAAAACTGGTAAACGCAAACAACTTATATGATGTCAAATAAAAACTATGTACGTGTGGTTTGGCATCAACTGTATCACGTATAGAATGAGATTTCTTTCATCTAGATTAAAACACGTATCATCTAAGCACTTAAAGGATAACTGAAAGTGAGACCCGACATTTTTATATAGATGTGTATGTATGAAATACTTGGGTCATTCTCCATTAGGGAGTTCAAAAACTAGGGTCGTTTTCCATTAGGGAGTTCATAAACTAGGGTCGTTTTCCATTAGGGAGTTTAAGTATTGGGTCGTTCTGCATTAGGAAGTTCAAATACTTGGGTCGTTTTTCAATAGGGAGTTCAAATATATAGGTCGTTCTGCATTTAACCTTACACTGGTTGGAATCCCACTCAGGATATGCAGGTGTGGCGTCAATACTATCCTGACGTAAAAAGCTAATTGAGTCATCACTGCGTACAATTTTGCAGAGGTCACAAATGGGCATTGTCCCCTGCGATTCTATGGCTTTATCGACCCGTGGAAACAACAATTTACACTTCAATCTCCTGATTGAAGTGTAAGTTTAAATAATATAGTGACTTAATTTTTTATACTAGCGCAAGGTTTCTTTCCAATTAGCTAATAGTCCTATTTATCCTCAAATACCATGCCATTCCTCACTTTATTGTTGTGGTCTGTTAAATCACTTTTTAGGTACCTGTGGATAGAACGCTTTGTCATCTATCCTAACATCCTGGTTTACTGTCCCACCTCTGTGTAATCATTAAGTTTCTAACTACTCTTTGTTCTTTGTGTTTGATATCTCCTCCAAGCTGAAAATCGGCTACGGTGTCCTACTCTATAGAGACTAGCGAACTGCGCAGGACAGGTTATAATGCAGAAGTGTGTGCGCTGACACAAGTGCACTTTTTGCAGGACCAGAGATTATCCATGATCATCAAGGCGCGAGGGTGTAACATCGCCCAATTGTCGACTTCGGACTGTTGGTAGAAAACGAAGAGTCCCAGTAATACTTTTTGTCCGAGCCGAGACTGGAACCCAGGACAGAACTGTAGTTGAAAATGCTTACCAGAAGAAAAACGAAATAGTTGGACTATTTAGTTTAATGTATATTGTGGAGTAAATTTGACCTGGAGCCAGGTCCGTTAAGAGAAGAAATTAAGTGTTATACTGACTAGGTATTTGTCAACCATCGGTGTTTAACAGGAAATGGAGTATCAGCCAATGCTGCTCCTGGATGATAATGATCTCATCGCCTATGTGTTAAACCTTGGCATTCATCAATACAGCTTTTACTCGCAGACGAGTAAGGAATATTGATGATCGCTGTACCGTTAGCTCGCAAGTACTGCGTCATTTTTCTAATGTCTCGCGCATCTCGTTTTTGTAATTACAGAAAAACTTAGTGGGCCAATGAGGCGATTTCTTGTTCCTTAGTTGGCGAAGACCCATTTACAACGCTAGTGCGGGCCAGTATGCTGGCACGGAAACATAAAGTTTAATTAAATAATTTTATTTTATTACTATAATAGCTGCGACACACTGACCAATTACAATTTTGGTATATTTCGTATATACTGTGTGACTTGAGAAAATTTAGCATTATCAAATGGTTCTTTTTTTTAGTGTTTTTTTGTTGACATGAACTCATTATAGTCCCTGTAACAATATGTGTAACTGGCATTAGATATTTGACACGCCGTTAAATCATTTAAAATATCCATTTTAATAATCGTATTCAAATCAAGGAACGTGTTGTATGCCATGGATATGGGCAGTGTTGGAGTTCGTTGAAGCCGGGAAATTATCACCAACAAATGACAAAGGTTGATGTTGATGGTGTTGGTACACCTTGTACTATCGTACACTTGCTCGTTTCATCGCGGCCACGTCAATATTGCCTAACAGGCCCGACACTTCTAATCATTAGCATGTCACTCGTCTTTGCGTAGAAAGTAGCACTCATACATACTACGACTATCAACTACTATATTTGTACATGATTTACTTCCGGCTCAGCATGGAAATAAAGCCACATGCATGAATTCTGTAGTATTCCGACAGCCATAAAATAATGAATAGCTACTTTTTAATTTTGTATGGCTGTAAAAACATATAATAATACGTTTGCCCTTATCGTCGTAAAGTACAAAGAGTCTATTTGATGATAGATGCCTATAGACATCAGCGTGATTACTATCGTCGGAGCCTTTGGTAAGTACCGATGCCCATAAATATACGCATTATAGTTATACAGATGCGTTGTTCTCCTTGCCGCCTCCCCTCTCATGGGCACCAGCTACTCACAAGCCGTACGAAACGCGACGGCTAAACTGTCACCAGTAATAAAATGGCTTTGTTTCATTACTGGTGACATGACGTGACATGGAGAAATTCTATAGTAAAATCCAGTAGTTTTGTTCGTGGATGGAAAGACAAACGACACTTCAAAGTTTTTACCGCTGTAAGTAATTTTGGCGTGTACCACTCAAAACTATGGTACAGTGAAATCAGCATACAAAAAGTTGTTAATCACTCAATTAAAGCTCGTTACTTCAGGCTGTATAATTTCCCCGCTAAAAATAGTAGCCCTACCCCCGCCCCCCGCCGCGTCGCGTCTCATTTTGTCCTTATTTTGAACAAGTTATCACTCGTCACCGTGACGGGTGTCACGAGGAGGTTTTATTGGCGTCGTTAAGCCTTATCTTGGTCACGGGCGTATCTCATTGACTTGCTACAGCTTGTTGAGTCTACATTATAACAGTGGATCTGTTACAATGTAGACACAGTGTTTATACTTAGACTTTTAAGGCGGAACGGAATAAATCAAAATGTCTGCTTATTTCTAGACAGTTGAAACATATATTTGACTGTCACGCAAGTAAATATCATAGCCCTTTTATAGCACGCTAACATTTTTTTATTGTATAGGGGAACAAACGAGGAGCCGAGTATATGAATGCCGAGACCAAAAAGTATCCGCATAATAATGCTCTTTTTTCTCCTCCTTTGTAATCATCCAACGGAAACTCATAAACAACAAGCAACGCGACAGCATGGCTGTCGCAGCGGCGTTGTCATGGGAACAAGGGATAACTCCCCTGTTGTGCCACCCCAATTCAGCTGCAGCAAAAGTCACTATGACACAGACTAAAGTCACTCTGACCATGTTTAATTATGTTTTTCATTTAACGAGCGAGTCCAGATCGACATAAATACGTCACCGATAAGACCCTGATCTAGAATTCATTATCTGTCATATTCTTGGCGAAAAGATTCTCTATGGCTTCTCAAAGTACCGACAAGAAAGATTATTGCTATTTTGTACTGACTGTACACCCAGCCAGCTCGCCCTGGCACAATTAATGTGATGCTGGATAACAATCAGGTACCTACATAAAAAGATGATTTGTAGAAGCGATGATTATGATAATATGATTTTAAAATGTATGCCAGGAGATATAACATTAATACAGCTATTACACTTGTGTAAGTACCTAATCAGTAATTATTGAACATATATGTTCATACCTATTATAACTATACTTACTATAAGACTGAGGTCTCCAAAGGCTGTACATGGTATAATCATTGCGTGATCGATTTTCTCAAGTCTACTGATCTGTTTTTAATTCACCGATGGATGGAACAATTTCTGAAGATTTTTTTTGTATATAATTTGTGAGCGTAGTAATTAATAACGGGCGAAGCCGAGGCGGATGGCTAGTTACTAGCACAAAAGTTTAGTCGCTTGATAATAAACAGGATATCCCAATAAAATTTGCTAGTTACAAATTTTCGCATAGTAAATTCTTAGCTTTTACCAATTAGTACTAACAGTTTTATTTCTCGCTTCCTGTACGGCAAGCAGTAACTATTAACGAGTCTTGATACCACAATATTTAAGACAATGTTACTGTTACTCCTTACCTACCGGTCCTTTGTGACGAAGCCCTCATCGTACACATAATTTGGTTGGAAACACACGGGAAAACTTTCGGTATTGGTTTATCATCATTATTTATTATATCAAATTCATCGGAACCCTTCTGGATTTTACCTCGACGTCTTTTGATAAAGGCCAAGACGGTTGGTCCCTTGCCAGTTGCACTAAAGACGGAACAGCTATTGCCTTTTGGCCAATCCCGGTGGGAACTTTAAGTCAGTTAAATTTATGAAGACAGACATTTTTATTTGATGTTTAGTCGAGAAATCGTTCGTGTCACTACTAAACAGACTGTTCAGTTATAAATTAGTAAAGGACGATTTTGGCGCAATATTCCCAGTGCGGCTTTGATGTGAGTAGGGATGGATAGAACGAATCGATGTTTATTGATAAAGATGGACAATGAAGATGCTCCTATAATGTCTGTTCCCCGTGCTTGTTTTACCGTATCTTTGGGGATAATTCGACAAAAAAAATATAACAATGTTTCTGAATAACCTCCGGTTTTGCGGACGTCTAGGGGCGATACTCAGCTACCTGTTCGCTTGCCCCCTGTCTAATAATAAAAATAGTTTATGATGAAATACCTTGCCGTGAGTTTTCATTATTAGATCCGTCTTTGTATATCGGCTGAGATAAAAGTATGTAGGCGCAAGAAAGTCCATCGGCAGAGCAACCTCGATACACACTCCACGGGCGCTGGACCTTCACTTTGAAGTTTGTACGTATAAGGGAAATCCTCACGTCTGTGTGATAATTCACAATGTATGCTGTGGAAGCGAAGAGTAGCCTGTCACAGGTTCATCGGATTACGAGTATAGAAGATTTTATATTACAAGGCGAAACACGAGCAGTCGGCGTCTTTCGCCGACTATCTTCGCATAATGTGTTGTGCAGATGTGATTGATGCCTCTGCCCATCACAATGGGCCATAGTAGGAAACCCGTTAAGGTTTAAAGTGGGGAGCGGGAGGGCTGAAGATGTTGCGAATGTTCATGGGCACCAAGGCCCCGACTGCATGTTTCCCCTCCGAGCTATAAGAAGTTGAAATGGATATAAATAAGCGCCAAGTGTAGTTCGATTTTTTGTAAGTTTTATAATCTATGAACAATAATGGTATAGCCTTAATTAGATGAAAGGTTAACAAAACTAATGTGGAAGAATGCAGGTCCTGCGAGACTAACATGACCAGGTTGATCGGGTAATGTCAATATAATAATAGTATTTTATTTGCATGAAACATGGTACTTCAATGAGATGTTACGAAGATATATAATGGTACGCATATTTCGCTACTCTTAACTAACGCAAATTTTTTAAATGAAATAGTAAAAATAAACACTAATACACAATATGCATTTATAATATCCTTGATATTATATAAGTTATGAGAAAATACACACTCGCGGGTGTCAAGAGTTTTTGCAATGGGCGTGTTTGTATGGAGAGAGTTATGAACGTGAAGGAGTCGAGGCAGGTGTGTGAGGATCGTGATATGTGGTACTGGGTTTTGGCGTGAAGTTCTGTTAGTGTTGATTTTTTTCTTCTTTAGTGTTGATTTCATTCTTTGGTGCCAGTTGCGATACGATTGCATGTTAACATAAATATAGACAGTTATAGAATAGGGGGGCACTTATCCACCACCATCCATCCCCCCCCCCCGGCAATGGTTACTCACCAACCGCACGAAACGCGACACTGAAGCTATCACTTTAGGGCGTTAGTACCAGGTACCCAGTAGTAAGACGAAGGACAGTGTTAAAAACATTTTAAAAAAATCGCATTTCTTTCTACAATAACAACGGGTTACGAGAACAGAATTTAAGTAGGTATTGTTCCTAATTCAGGTTTTGATCAATATCACACATCAGTTGTCTCAACAAAGCGCATACAAGTTGAACCGGTGTATATCGCAGAACACCTGTACTTGTTCTTCTTTGGACAACTTCGTCAATATCATTGTCAAAATATTAGCTCATAAGCACCATCAGAATTGTTACAGCGGTAGACACGGCGACCTTTTCATGTATAAAAATAGATTTTATAATAGACTATTAAGTTTTCAAAAGTAATTACATATTGGCAGAACATCACTGCACTAGGTAAGTCCTCTATCCCCACAACGGTTCTAGCCTTGTCGTGGCGGTGGGGATCAGTAGCATGGCGTGAACCCAGACACAATGGGTGAAGCTAATTGAATCGAATAGGGCTATAGAGAGGCTCTCAGAAGAAGAGGGGATTATAGAGCAGAAGGAGGAGCCGCCGGCTTGGTACCACTTGGCAGCGGACTCGCTTAAACAGCGACTTCGCGCCAAGGAGAACCGAGCCCTCAGGTTGGTAGCCGGAGCGCCGCGTTACGTGAGGACCGACGTCATACACATCACCACACTAGACCAACTCATCCTGCACCTGTCCCAGAATCTGTTCGACAAAGCAGATTCCTCCGATCATCACTATATTCAAAATATAGCTCCCTGGTACAGTACACCACCAGATCAAAAACCCTATCCCAGAACCCCCCTTGGTAACAAGGATTAAACCTTTCTTTTACTCATCATTTTACAGTTCTATTTTACACTTTTACTATTTTATTTTATTTTTCTTTACAATGTATTTTTAGGTATGGTATAAAGACCGTCTTGGGGGGGCTGTTGCGGAACCGCGAAGTTCCCCAATGGGCTGGCCCGGTAATCATACCTTCGTCCCCTCCACACTAACAGTCAAATGTATTAACACCCCAGCTGGGTAGGACAGCCCAGTTCCGACACTGGGTCGCGATCCAATCCTTGCCGAGACCCCCACCTGTGTGATTGTACTCGGCAGGGACATGGAGAAACCGTCCCAGTCCCTCAGACCGGCACCCCTACCAACAGCAAATATCCCTACCCCAAAGACCGGCGTATTGTTATACGCTGCGGTAGCTACCTCGCGTAGGGAGTAAGTAGCTCCGACCGCGAAAGACTGCCCCCTTGCAGGGGCGAGGAAATCACTATACCGGAAGGAGAAGCCGCTTTTGCGCACGGCGCAAGACCTCACCCCATTCCACCGCCACGAAGTCGGTGGGGTTGTCCTCTGGTGCAGGGCTATCCTTTAGTGGAGGAAACGTCGTACGTCAGGGGACTGACTAGCCGTGGAGTTACCCTTGCCACCTCTTACACATCTGTTAAACCTTCTCATTTCAGTGTGCATATTTAGTGTATGTATAAGATCAGAGATCCAATTAATCATAATACTATTTACGAGTGTTATTTAATATACAATATTGGGATAATCCGTACATTATGGTGCATAGAATCAACAGTCCATAGGTATTGAGGTCTTTGACCATTTCGTTGATATGGGCGTATTTCCTATGGATAGTGTACCAAGGAATTGTTCGGCTTAATACATGCAGCAGAATTCCATCTTCCGTCATCGCGGCGGAAGTAAGCCCATCGCGCCCCACGCCCATCACCTTAATGTCCGTAAAACCACAACAGCGCGGTTTAAACGCCACTTTTTATCGCGTACAACTGTACTGTGGAACCAGCTGCCTCCCTTTGTATTTTCGAACCGATCGACTTAGAAGTCTTCAAGAGAAGAGCATACATGAAAACGCCTAGTTTTGCAAATGTCTATGGGCGGCGGTAGTCACTCCCCATCTGCTCGTTTACGCCTTATCTAACAAAAAGTTTGTTGAAAAGTCCCAACGCCACATCTACCGGGTTACGTCAATTGTTTCGACGAATAAATACATGTAATTTATGAAAATATTCTGTACATGATAATTGAAGTGGTAAGTCATAAATTGCATAAACCGTTTTGTAGTTTGGACTTTTGGACTGACGTGTGCGTGGAAAGTACCCACTACCTTGTCGACAAATTATCACTTTGTATTTTTTTCTACTTTTTCAGTTAAACCGTAAACACTTTTTTTTGTTATACCGTAAACAAACAAGTGGCCAGTTTAGATGAAGGTATGTAAATACAAACGTCCACTTACATCTGCATCTTCACTAATAAGTTGCATACCGCTTTACACACATCTAACTGCGTACAACTAGCGAGTGTACTATCCTATTCGCCGGTCCGACTCATCTTGTCTCTTGCTCACTCTATAGCCTCAAAGATAACCTCATTATAGATGAGCGAAAAGGAGGGAAAACATTAGAGACATTTGGTGACTACCGCCATATTGCTCTACTTCGGGTAAACAGAAGTAGAGCAACACAATGACCTTCCGGGAAATTACACATCGGACGAAACCCGAAAGCATAGCTGACAACACTGCGTGAATGAGTGGCACCTGAGTCGTGCCAGGTTACATTGCACCATTAGCCAATACACTAGAAGATTTCAACTTAAAGTATCATTTAAGATTTTCGACGGTGATTATTAAGAAGCTAGCGTACTCAATGTTGGAAACATGTTTTAGGTGATTAGGGAAACAGGTACTTAATTTCTTTGTCTATTGGATACATGAGCTAACAATTGTGTGTACACACCTATTCTAGTGTTGGAAACTTTACGATATCGATAAAATTCTTACCGAAACGACGATTATATGAGAGTCCTGATTATGTCACAACTGCTCCGCAATTCGTATGCTTGAAATAATCAGTTTTTAGGTCGTGCATTCTGCTACAATTCAGCATGGCACTACCACTTTCTAAAATTTTATTATTATTACCTTAATGTTTATATACCTTTTGTTATAAGCGGCGCATTATTGTGATACATATTATGGACCTTCCTAAGTTACACTACAATCAAGACCATTTAAGAAACAATAACAATTGACATATTCCGTTTTTGCTGCTCGAAGCACGTTCAAACAGATAGACATGCTAAAAATAATTATTTTGGCTGGATTATTCAATTAAAGGTGTCTTCACTCCCACTCCTAATTTACAAAACCATTATTTTAATAAGTCGGACAGCTTGAAACTGTACATGCTTTTGCGATGTCGTAAATATAACCATGATCATCATGTCATCAGCCACAAAAAAATAAAGATTTTTTTTTGTACTGTTGCAATTTATCACAATTTAATGTTAATAAAAGGAGTCTCGTCGGGGCATAAAGGGCTATTTAGAGTTTTAAAAAAGTACCTTCACGCCTTTTATCCCCGAAGAGAGAGTAGAGGTGTGCCAGTATATCCACAACTCGTAAGTCCACTAGATATACTAGAACACCCACGATTAGCCAAGGTACTGAGGCCCATGATGTCATAGGCGGCAAACCTATGGCCACTTCGGGCATATGCCATTCCCTAACAATGTAATGCATACTCAGAATAATCTAAAAAAAAAAAAATAGTTGCCCGACTTTGGGGATCGGACCCAGGACCCTATGCGGCTAACAGTCTTAACAGGCAACACCCGCACCGTTACACCACAGAGGCGGCTCATTTAATTATGATCTCTCCATATTCACAACCATGAACAGACTTGGAATAGTACAATAAATAAACAATGGCATCAATTCAGTTTTTAATAAGGGTTAGTATAAAGTGAGGGAACGAAGTGTTATCTTTGCAGTTGTTCGAGACTCCCTGCAGCAACTAGGAGGACTTCTTTCTATATATAATCATCAATGCAATGTTTGTTTGCGGATTGTTCTTCATTCCTTATATCCAATAGTGGAAGATTATGCTGACATCATATCTTCATATTTCATCCAAATTTAAAAGGAAAGAAAGAAAAGGAATAGAGCTCTGAAAAGGAACACACTACTAATAAGTCCCATTCTCTTGGCTTCCGGTATATATATACTTTGTTACAATTAAATAAAATTTAACATCCAACTTTCATACGTGGCATATACTACTCAAACTAACACATTAATGATACGGTCTATCAAATTGGTAGCCATATAGATCATGTAAATACTACTATCAAAATGCGCACTTAAGAGAAATAAGACATTTTAACATTAACAAAGACCTTTCGAAACATAAGATATGAAACATGGCGTCGGCAAGAAATCATGAACTCTTCCCTTTTATATTAAATAATTTTATATTTCGTGTCTATTTTCACGAATATATAGCTGCACGACGGAAAATAAAAAAAACTATTTAATTATCATTTGGTGATGGCACATAGCGTCTGCCATCCGTACTCCACGTAAATAAGAGTGCCATTTCTTCTAAACTCTTCGTCTAATAGTCAAAGATGGCAGATGTACCTTTTTTATAAATGTTTAAGTAACAAAATGTAATTGCTACAATACTAAGGTTATTTACACACCAGCACTTCCTAAGGTTTCATCCGTATAAAATATATTTCAAGGAGACTATTAATTTAGGGATAAACATTTCAAATGTGAGGTCCCACTGGCAATCTATACCTATGCAAAATTTCATCCCGATGCGATCAGTAGTATTTGTGTAAAAGATTTGAAATTCTTTTATACATACAAACATTTAGAATATTTGTATATATAGAATATTTAAAAAAAATCTTACTACCTACTTAGTATAAATCAACTAAAATCACTTGGTTTTACTTCTTAAAAAATATAATTTAACAACTCAAATGACAATTTGAGAAGCTCGGTATCGAGTATCGACAACCAGCAATATACCGATGTTCACCTACATCCCTAAATAAGTGTCCCGTGTGGGAAACACTATAGGAAGCGGGGTCAACGACACCACCTGCCTCGTCATACGGATGCACATTGCACAATAATGGTTGCCGTTTAAGAAAAATGTGGAGAAAAAAAGTCATGCGGTAAAAGTTGTTTTATGTACAAAAGGTAACTTTTTCTTTAAAATCTTTCCGCTATCTTGTAATGTTTCGTTGTATCGTGTTCTTGTAAACGACCTCTCGTCACTGATTTTAATAGCTGAAGTCCGGAACTTCGTTTGCGTTAAGCGTGGTTATCTTAATAATCATAACCTTCTAATTTATTAAATGTGAAAGTTTGTATATTTCCTATTTATTCACGCCAAAACAGAACTGATTTAGTTGAAATTTGGCACACATGTAGATCACAACTGGATTAATGTCGGTAAGCGACGGTCTCTTGGAGGACTGATTAGCCGTGGAGGTGCCCTGATGAATTGTAGCTCAGGAGCAAGTCACCAAAGTGGATATTTGGCACTACATTATAGTGCCAAATATCGCGAGCCCCACTCACCGCTGGACCCCACCCACGTGAATGCTTTTCCCCGCGTCATAAAAAAAGGTCAACCTACTGTAGGGCTGCGAAGGTGCAATATCCAATGGTTCCCTACCACCGCTGCCGTAGATTCAAACTGAGCACTTGATTCCATTTCAGGCTCCGGCATTGCAGAAGCTCGGCCAGTCATTGAAATTTTCTATCCATTACGTATCTGGGACTCCCGTCCACGGCGGCTGTAGTCTCTCGCAGTGATATTTTGTCGGAATTACCACCTTGCTGAGACCCTCTCAAAGTCACGTGGGAGGTGCGTAAAGGCATTTTCCCTGCGACAGAAAAATGTCATCTGACTTTCCCTATGTAATGCTATAACCTAAAGATGATATACTAAATTAATATAATCGTGTCCAGGAGATATTGAAGAAACAAATATCTTTATAGACAAATAGTAGTCGGGACAATTGCTTTCATAGTTTTGGCTTTCTGTATATATGTGTGTTTATTATATATAAATTAAAATAGAATATTTCACAGTCACATTACTGAAAGATCTAGCTAAATGGCGTTATTGAATCGCGTCGAATACATCCCAAAATCTGTACATCAACATTCCACGTGTAAGTTGCAAGGGGTTTCATTGCAGGTACACTGGGCCGGCACCACTCGCTCGTTTCACATATTATTCATTTTTGCGCAAACTCCCCCCCCCCCCCAT
>JAFELO010000418.1:209026-251162 GCA_017140195.1 Eumaeus atala | reverse complement strand
CCATTTCCGACTCGCGAGCCACAGGTGATATATGCAGTGATTCGGGCGGGTCGTGTGCGGATAGGGACTGCGATGATGATGAGGCGGCGGTCGAGTGTGAATCTTCCACTGCGACCAGCTTGGAGGGTCCCTCTGCGGGCGAGGACGCCGCGCGCTTCTGCGGGCGTAGCTCCTCCAGCTCCGCTAGGAGCTCTCCTCTTCGGAAGGGAACAGGGGCCTCCTCACGATCACCCGTTCAGCCTTCTTCGGTGGCATCTTCACGATGGTGGTAGGTCCTCCGTCGGACTCGCTGTTCACTGCCCCGACCTTTCTTCAAAAAGGTCGGGGAGTATGTCGCGCGGTACGGCTTCGGACCTGTTGGGCCTAGGTCTCCTGTTATATACCAGACTATATGTATACTCTTTGGCTTCGTCCGAGTTCTAAACACGGCACGGAATAGCAATTATTCCGGACCGCGTTCCGAACAAGGACGAGAGGGCTGGGGCGCAAGCGGGACGACACTATCTCTCCCTCACCTTCCGGCAAGAGAGGGACAGCAGGCGTTTCCGAGTGCGGTAGTGGGCGCCGCACCAAAACGCGACAGCGACGCTGTTACACTTGGCACTCCCGTAAGGTAACGAGATGTACCTCCCCGTTTGTGCCGACCCAATACCATTACTCCTATGCAGCATGACACTACCTCTTCCTAAAATTATGTGTGCGATATTTTTGTAAATCAATTCTTCCAAACGTACAGGTGACTTGTGATACGTAACATAATTCAAGTACGTTTTTGTTAAGAGTTAGTGGCATTGCTACGTCGAGCCGACCCATATCTGTGTGTCTTCATACACGTGTTCCGTGTTTGTCGTGTTTCTTTTGGCGATTTCCAAAAATATGACAATAGAATAGTCTTATAAGTGTTATAAGTAATAATATTCTTATAAGTCAAATTTTAAAAATTAAATTGTATCCTTATAATTCGGCCAACATTACTATCTATCAATCTCGTAAAGCCGTTTTTTCTGGCATTGAACTGGTATAATAGACCCTGTCGGCTGATGCGTGAAGACCGCTGAAGTAATCGAGCAGCTTATGTAAAGGTTATGTTAGTCATGCCCGCTGGGCCGCATGTCGGGAAGTTCTAGGTTCCAATTGTTAACCTTTTGTGCAGGAATGCTAATTACGTTACGAATATTACTTTTTTGCATTCTTTTTATACTATGGATTTTAACCCGCGTAGCTCCGCTCCTACTGGACATAGCGTCGTGGTTTTTAGCCTTTAGCCTAGGAAGGCTGTCTAGGAAGACAAATGAGCTATCTAAACAGGGATTTTTTCAAATCAGACTTGAAGCTCTAGAGATAAACGCTTATAAACAAAGAAACAAAAAGGCTCTTCATCTTTGTTAGATTAACTTATAGGTTACAGATTAATATAGATAACATGCAAAAAAAAACTGACTTAAAAATTATAACAATACAGTTCGTTTACCAAATGCAAAGATCTGTTCCTGACTTCTGAAGAAGACGCATACATTTAAAATTTATTTTTATTTTATACGGGTTATAAAAGTAGTCACTATAATCATAGGATCATTTGATTTTGTCCACAAATTATTGCCAGACTTGTGCTAGGGTCGATACGAGTTCAACAGAAGGTTTTATGAATTCCATTTGGTTACAATAAAACTACTTTTACAGATTCTACCGCGGTAACAGTTTTGTCGGATTGTTGCTTATAACTCGTGCCTGGTTTACAATCTTAACGCTCCCTCGTATATCATTTTTTGGGATGAGATCATGGTCTCTGATTCCTTCAAGAATATGAGTGATGTTAGAAATTTTGCGCGCTTTGTCACCGCGAGAGAATTCGTAAAAGTAGCCTTATTGTATTCGTGTAAATTCTATTTCGTATAAAACATTTTATATTTTATTCCATGTAGCTACTTTACACTGTGCATTTTGTTGTTCGCAGAACAATGTCTCGGTGGAAGGGGAAAGTGAGGTAGCTGGCAGATGGCAATAGTGAGCGCGGCGATGTATCGGCCCGGGGGCGCGCTCGACCCTCCATGTTACGCGACGCAACGTGTAAGTAGTTCGCTCGCTTGACAACAGATGGCGTAAAAATATTTCTTAGGACTGATTGGGTGTTGTCATAACTCCTGGTCCTACATCGATCCCATTCCATCACCAAAATATAATTCTATGGTGAGAATTTGAGATGTATCAATGGGGAAATTTTAAAGGCAAATGTTTTGTTTAAGTTTGTTATTGCCGCCGACGAGCTCCGCCATTCTTCTCATCACGACGAACTTGAGTAGATGACAGACAGTATAAGATCTTCGTTTAAGAACTGAATGATTGACCAACCGCCCAAAGTAATGTAACAAGAAACTTATAATCTGGTACAGAGATTCCTTTCATGGTGTAAGAATAATAATTTTTAGAATTTCGACCCCCTTAGGGGGTGTAGTTTATAATATAGAATTTCACCAAGTTTCTCGGCTGACACAGCGGTGCCCTGGAGATAATTAAAATATTTACAGTTTATTTTGTTCGTATTCGGCGTTCGACATTTAACATATAATTACAGTAGTGGTTACCCTTTTACAGTTTGTGGGGCGATTTTTACTCGTATTAAGATGTCCAACGGCCCGAATACTTCCCATATGAAAGCAACCTAAATATTTGGCGCGTATTTATGATCGAACGTTCTCGATTAATTAACTGTGTGGTCGAAGTGGATTGAACACGATTTACGATGTCATTATTATTAAAATACTGTGGTTATTGTTCCTTGATTTTTTATAGTATTGGCAATGAAAGCATTTTGATGACTGCCAAACGACGTACAGGGACTCCTCAATTGTTTTTCAAATGTGTTGCCCTCCTCACATCCACATCTCTTTGAATGGGCCACCGGAATCTCACAAACAACACATACATGTGAAACACACCAGCTGTGCAGCATGGCACTACCTCTTACTAATTATAATCGAAAGTTCTCGATTAATTAGCTAGAGTTGCGTGGCCGAAATGGATTGAACACGACTTACAGTGTCATTGTTATAAAAAAAGGCTGGTTATATGGTCTTCAATTTTTAGGGTACTGTAGCCAAATGGTAAAAAACAGAACCCTATAGTTTCGCCATGTCCGTCTCCGTCCGTGTGTCCGTCACTCTTTTACTCTGAGAATACGGTTGGTACTGTATGTTAAAAAAAATCGGACGGCACACTAGTGTGAGGTGTCATTGGTCTTTCTAAATGGCATGAAGCAAACTTTTTGATTATGCAAATACTTTGCGAGATATTTGCTTCGACAGTGGTAAAAGGAGCCCCTCAAACTTTTGAACTACCGTAAGGAAATTTGAAAAACAATAATTGATTTTGGGATTTAATCAAAACTTCAAAAGAAAATTGGTACGAGCAAACGAGTAATCGATGTCTTTTGATGTCTGCCTACAGACGCTCAGAGACTGCACACGTGTTACTCAGTCGTGTTATTGCACTGCTCATATCGTTTTAGGAAGAGCTAGTGCCATGCTACATAAGATGTAGTGCTATGCATAGTGCATGACGCTACATCCTCCTATGCAAAAGAATTAGGCCGGCACAACCGGGGAGCTACCTCTCGCTTCCATAATACCGCCGTAAAGTCACATCTTTAATGTCGCGTTTCGTGCGGTTTGAGAGTAGCCGGCAGCCCATTGGGGTGGGGGGTGGGGGGTTCGCATGACAACGAATAATTATGTGGATGTTTATGAGTGTCGGTAATCGTAAAAAGGCTCCGATTCTCGTTTGCCCCCTATTCTACTTAAAAAAATACCCTTAATGGGCCACCATAAAATCACAAAAAGCATGCAGTGAGAACTGCTTGAATTTTACTGCGGCATCGTGAACAGAGGTACCTCACCGGGTCAATTCAATTGTGCACGGCACTACCTCTTACTAATTATAATCGAATATTGTCGATTAATCTCGGGTCGGTTGCGTGGTCGAAATGGATAGCATTGTCAATACTATTGTTACCCAATTACTGTGGTTATTCGTTGTACAGATAGACGGTGAGCTGCATGTTAATGTCGGCCATGTTTTGTAATGATGCGGGTGTTTTAGTAATTGTACAGCTCTATGGGTTTTATGTTAACTATATCGCAGCTGTGATATACTGTCACGTTTCGGTTTGGGTTTTTCCGATGGCCTGTTAGAGCACTACTTTTCGCTTTTCTAAAGATGACCCCCTTTGCATCCTTATACGAAATAAAAATATAAGGAATGGATAAACCACAATCATTCGACCATTTGGCGGAGCGTAGGGAATATTTCTTCATGATACTTGTCTATGAGCTTCGGTAGTGATATCGTGTGTCTCTCCTGTGTTTTGGAGACGATAAATACAATTCGAACGTATCCGGGGCCACAACTAGCCAGTACTTCTATTATATATATACTAAAAATATAAAGTGGAAGAGTTTGTCTGTTTGAATGCGCTCATCTCAAGAACATGGCCCGAATTGAAAAAAATCCTTGTATGTTGAATAGTCCATTTATCGAGGCAGGCCGTAGACTATATACCACGCTACGACTAAAAGGACCGGAATTACGCGAGAGTATCCGTGGGACGATACTAGTGTGAATATAATATATTCGTTCGCATGCCATTTTTTTACGTCTAAATGAAGCTTCATTATGAAACGGTTTTATATACGGCAGCGATTTTTGTAGCCACACATTTTTCAATATCGGTTTATAAAAGTAGGTACATTTTAATCACAAAATGCGAAACGGTTATTGGCAAAATATTCAATTACGCCCGACGGGCTGGACGGGGGCTATTATGTTGTAATAATTTTTATTTTTCATTTTTATTATTGGAGTGGCTGTAGCGAGGGATTAAGGTAAGCATCGCTTGACGTGGACAGCTGGAGATGGGCGTACGTCAATGTTGAAACGTTGACTACTGTTTTGTAACATTCAGAGCAAGAGAAGATATTCAGGTCCTTGCCGAATTGGGCAGGCACGGGTGGGGGAGTTTAGGGTCTCACGCTCATATGACTCCGCCGTAAAGCAACTGCTATGCAGTCGTGTTTCGCGCGGTCTGTGAGTATCCAGTGGTAAATTGGTGGGGAGGAGGCTCCGGAGGTACCATTACATATGTATTTTAAAGGTACTAGCAGAACTACGGTTGCTGAAACAACCCAGCTTCCTCTTCTCATGGTGATCAGCCAGCCGGGAAATCAAGTTGATGACAGAGCTTACGCATCCCAATACGGCAGTCGAAAGCTCTCGCAGTAGTTTTTATTAGTAGCACACTGAGAGGACAACCCCACCAACTTCGGGACAGTGCAGTGGGGTGAGGTTCCAGCTTGTGTGTGGCTTCCCTTTAGCTTATGTTAACGATCGGTAATGATACCGATCGTTAACATAATCTGTGGCACATGAGGGCTCAGTAATGTTTCAATCGGTAAGCAATATTCCTGAAACACTGTAATTATCAGAATTCGCGGAATACGTTAACGAGTTGTAGCTATTAACAATTATGTTAATGTCAGCTAATTAAGGGAAAACGGAGCCTGTTTTACATCCCAAGCGGTCATCACGGTCTCCCGTCCATGTGTGGTGTGCAACGTTTTGCTGAACCTAATCTAGTATCGCGGAGGTACCTCGTACGTACAATTTGATCAGGTTGGAGTTAAAAACACGACCTGCCTGATTGAAGCTGATTCGGGGCATCTACGGCTGGGGAAGTAGACACATCTCGCTTACCCAGCGGCGTGAAGTAATGGGTTTTGTTGTCGCGTTTGACGCGGATTTTAATACCCCGGTTCAATCCAGAGGCTATACCATTCGGTCAAGCCAGAGGCTACGCATTGGATAGCCTCTGGATACGCAGTCTGTAGCCGGTAGTTACTAAAAGGCTGCTTTGCTAAGCTTAAGTCATTCACCCACACAAAAGACCCACTCACTATCAAATTCTGCAGTCCAAAAGTGGCTATACAAAGGTGACCTTCCGATCGCGCGATTGTCTGCGCTCCGGTATACACAGAAAAGCTCGACATCACGACTCCTGTGGATAATAAGGCCATATGCTACACGACACAGCCTGTTGTAAACGTGGACTTTTAGTAGAGATTAGAGTCGAACCGCGGCTTACCCACGTTGCTCTCCTTTGAAGTGGAATTTTCATAATTGCTGATACACGTAGAAATTCATTTGTAATCAAAAGCCCGTAGACAAATTTACATGATTCTATCTTTAAAAATGAGGGACTTCCATACAAACTCAATAAAGACACGAAACACCAAATTTTATGCCCCTAACTTTGAAATATTACACTCGGCGAAGATGAATCCGTCAGTCAGGACTTGCTTTCTTACATACACCCAGTCTTGTCATAAATATTGTTTGTAAGTAGCCGTTTCCCAATTAATAATAAATTTGTAATAACAAAGAAAAAAAAATTTAATTGCAAATAACATTTATTATTTTTACAATATGTTTTGTTTATTCGAAGTGGTCTTCATCGGCTGCAATATAATCCTTTACATTTTTGGGCCAGATGTAACTCCAAGCTGTACTCTCTAAGACTGACCATAAATCATAATCCAGCGTATTAAGTTCGGGACTGGACAGTGACCAGTCTTCATCTCTGATGAAGTCCGAGACGTTCGCTTCCAATCAAGACCGCAGGGACCGACTCTTGCTGGAAGGACCATACTTGGTTATTGAACATGGTGTTATTGGCTTAACTACCTTCTCAAGAATGATATCTTGATACATTTGTGGCGATATTTTGACACCTTTTTCGCAAAAATGTGTCTCAGTCACTGCTTTATAGCTAACACCCCACCAGCACCGAAGTCGAATAATGCCCACGTTGCACTCTGTAGACTAATTGGGAAGCTTTCTTAGAGCTTGCTGCATAAATAATTTTGTTTGTTAAAATGTTGCTCAATTGTAAAATAAATCACACCTGTAAGCAAAACTTTTCTGTGACCTCCCTTTGCGTACAGCTTAAGTGTTGGTTTCGTCTTTTCCACTCGATTCATCATTAATTAATCAGTTAAGAAATGACCAGTGCGTCCGTTGTGAACTGCTACTAAAATACGCGGCATGTTTCTATATGTTATATTCAGTTCCCGAGATAAAATTGAATGTCGTAACAACATACGGCTTCTGTTACTTGTTACGCGCTTCTAAAATATGCAATAATAAAGTATAAGCACGCGCAAGTCCCGTGTACCTCAAAGAGAACTTGTCTATAAATATGCATGCAAACGATTAAGTACTACCTTTCATAAACCGATTAGCATTCCTCAAGGAAAGTGAATACCGGCCAAATAGTAGAGTGGCCACTTTTTGTAGAGTATCGCGGACATTTCCTGCAGTGGAAGTTGATTATTGCTCCAGGTGAACAGCGGCCAACTTAATATTTTCTACCGGCGCACACAAACATCTGCATAATTAGAGTTTATCTAGATCTAGATTTAGCATCCTCAAGGAACGTGAATAGCGTCAGAGTGTATTTTCATAGCAGCAAATATTTTCTGAAACAATATTTAACTTTTCATAATACAGGTGTAAACCAGCAGTCGGAACCTTATGATTAGCGTCATTCAGGGGCACATATATTGACACAGATGGTTTGCAATCCCACATCCCCCTAATAGGCATTCCAGAGACCCACAATACAAAAGCTTCCTGCTAAAAAACTTGGCCATTACTTCTTGCCTCTGTTGTGTCTACTTTAGATACCTCCACAGTTGTTCCGATCAATTCAGGTACAATGCAGCTATGGCGCTACCTCTTACTGACAAAGTAATGATTTTTATGAAATTTTGATTGATAAGTTCATAAATTGGACCAGAACCTATTAACTAAACTATTAATGTGCCTATTTCGAATCCATCTCAGGGATGGTATATTTTTATTAATTTACATTTTACTAATAACATCATTATAAGATACATATGAGGTATTATTAAAACACCTGAAACATATTTGTAAAAAAAAAAGACTCATCCTGAGAATTCCGTATATATGGCGACACTACGACGATGTCCTTAGGTATGTATGTCAAAAGCTTTGCTTGCGTTCTTCTAGTCTCGAGTTTGGACTGCTACAATAAATTATAGTTTTAACATTTTACACATTGTTTGAAAACTGTAAAATGAAAATACTTTGTGGAAAAGTTTTTTAAGAATATTTTGTGTTTTTAGCTTACTGTTGTGTTTGTATAGTTTATTTTTGCATTTGTGAGTTAAGATACGTCACTTTACATTTGAGCAAATACTTAAGTTTCTTTTTAAAAATGTTTGTAACAGAATTTACAAGAGGCATTTATAAGTTTAGACGAGGACCTCTTTGATGCAGATATAACATCATGCACTGATGATGAAAGGAACTAAATTGGGTAAAACCAAAGACAGATATACACAAAACCTCCTGATAAAAAGCCGATGTGTAGTTTACGTGTTGAGCACTATATATTTATATACAGTTTTAAAAATAAAGTCTGTATAATGCTAGTGATGTTAGTCCAAATAAATAGTCTGTATAATGCTAGTGGTGTTAGTCCAAATAAACAGTCTGTATAATGCTAGTGATGTTAGTCCAAATAAACAGTCTGTATAATGCTAGTGATGTTAGTCCAAATAAACAGTCTGTATAATGCTAGTGATGTTAGTCCAAATTCACATTGTGTTACAAATTCTAAAAACATTAAATCAATCTCATACTATCAAATAATTTGATAAACTTATAAAATTTTACAAGGAATTAATCGATTTCAGACCATTTTATTTACATTCACCAGCTGCACATTACGACACGGAGGTGCTATGCGGTGGGATGCCGTTTTGTCATCGATGTTTATGTCACAATGTTGACATTTACCGCCTGAAAAGATCTTTAGCTAATATTTGATTTCGAATAACATTTAGTTTCCGCCTTTTATAGAACGTACACTATTCAAGGTTCTTTATTTGGGACTTTCACTTTTCAGTGATATAAATACAATTCTTTAATTTCCACTGTAAGTTCTTATCAAATATCATGATACGAGACCAAAGAAGATTCTCCAAGGCGGGCAAACGAGCAATGGGAGCCTGTGGACGACTACCGACACCCATTGAAATCCGGATTATTGTCATGCAGATTCGTTGCCCTTTCCACCTGCCCTCCAACGGCACAGTAGATAACGGAAGCATTTCTATAGGTCGGTGGGTATAATATATAGATAGGCTGTATCTTTTCATTGTGTGGACTTAAAAGGATTTTTTTTTGTGTTTCAATGGTTCAGTCATGTGGTTGAATTTCATATTGATCTTATCACGCGTTCCTGGCTAAAATTGTAGGTAAAAAGTAATAAAGTAAGTAAAAGAATTCAAAGAAGTATTTAGGTGGGTAGCACCTACCCACCTAAATACTTCTTTGAATACACATAAATTAAAATTGCTTTTGCTCTAATTTCCCTGATCTGCATGATCGGAATATTTCTCAAAGAAGTCTTTGAGAAATGTTCGGATCGTGCAGGACATTTCGGCAGTAGTCCAGCAATTGCAATTTAAGCTATAAAACACACCGCGAAAGCTCTTTACAGTGTTGTAGGAAAGGAGTGGGACCAGTGATCTACATCCACCATGCTTTCCATTTTTAATAGTTCCATTGTTCTGGAAATTACTATTTAATTCAATTATGTAAGGAAAAGTTCCTCAATAAGACTGATTTAGTCTTCGACATATTTATAAATTTAGGTATACGAGTGTATCTGATGAAATCTCATTTATTTTGTAATCCACCTATTTATTTGTGAAGGAACGCGTGTCTTTTAGACTTTCCCCGGGTCACCAAATGAACTAATAATTACTAATCCACACATCAGGTAAGCAGATGTACCTGTCATTTATTACAAAGGCATGAATACATCTCGATCTTTTGATTCCCATTGCTTCAGTCTCCTTTTCCTTTCTGAATACTTTTACGTCATATAGGTAATGAAGTAATCTTATATAATTGTCATCTAATAGGTAAAACCTAGATGAGGAAGAGTTCTGAAAAGTTATATTGTTTAACGTTGAATTAAATTATCAAAAAATATTCCTTCACGAGAGTTGAATTTCGACCCATTTCGACACACAATTTTGTTAATATAATACAGTAAAAAGAGAAATAGATAAAAGTAATTGTGTCACGAAAGCGGTATTGGAAAAAACTCAACGGTCAGCCCTTGTTGGTTCGTTGGGTCGGTATCTTTATTAATGAGCGCTCTGTTTTTATGAGGAAACCGTTGATCCGCGAGGCTCGAGCTCTTCATCATCATTAGCCCCTGTCCGTTCATTGACGATAGCTTAGTATACATCGGCGATACAAAGCTTTCGACGGTCCTGTGTCTGTTTTCCCTCCTGTATGATTGGACAGCCGTATCAGCGGAATAGGACACAGCGTAGTATGTTCCGTGCAGTTCGGTAGTAAGTGGCCGCCGCAGAGGACAGCCGGCTAGGAGGACTTGACACATCTGCCGGATCTGTACTAACACAAAACGCGACCACACCAAACATCGTGCCTGTATAATATTTGACTGTCTATCTTATACATAAAATTATCGTGATACAATGTTAGTTACTATACTCCTCCGAAAAATGGCCTCTTCGTTTAGGCGTGGTCCGCAAGCTTGCGGTAGCTCAGCTGGCTATTGAACGTGATATGTTGGGTGTTTCTTTGTCGGATATAATTCGTAACGAGGTCATAAGGCAGAGAACTAAAGTTTCCGATATCACCCGAAGAATGAGGTCACTGCGAGCAGCATGAGATCGGTCGTTTTGGTGTTCATTGAAAGGGGCTGATAATGAAGAATGGCACTCCGTTCACTCTGCATACTCTCTCAGAGAACTGGCGCGACGTGTTGCTGTGCTATACATAAAACAAAGTATTTTTGCGACAGTGCAATATACCAAGAAAAATGCAAAGTATTGTATTAACGTCTTAGCTTCCATAAATGTGGGCCTCTAAAACAAGCTCAGAGTCACTCGGAGTGCTATGGAAAGAGCTATGCTTGGTATTTCTCTGCGAGCTAAGGTCCAAAATTCGGAAATCCGCAACAGAACCAGGGTAACCGACACAGCTCAGAGAATCAAGTAACTGAAGTTGAAATGGGCAGGCCACATTGTTCGCAGAACCGATTACCGTTGGGGAAGAAAGGGTCTCGAGCGGCGGCCCCGCACTGGTAGACGGAGTGTGGGGCGGCCTCCTACCCGATGGACTGACGACTTGGTCAAGGTGGCAGGGAGGCGCTGGATGCAAGTGGCTCGTGACCGTGACCGTGACCTGAGGCGCCCCGTGAGGGAGGCCTCTGTCCAGCAGTGCACGTCGTCCGGCTGATCATGATGACGATTCCATAAAAATAATCTTCAGCAGTGAAGCGTATTATTACATCGACACACAATGTAGAGACCACATTGTAAATAACGAAGTAAATAATTAAATTAATAGCTGAATCTCTCTGGGTCGTAGGTTATTGCAGGCCACATGATATAGAAATAGCGCAAACAACTTACCAAGTTAGTAATTAGTGGATATGAGACGCCTAGTACAACATGTAACATGTATTAATATTAATGTGTCCACCCCGGCTTGCTACGTTGAAGGGAAACATCGTGAGGAAACTCGGATTCGTTTATTTGAATTCGACTTAATGTAGGATCGTGCCTGGTTTCGCTTCTGGGGTGCTAAGGTCAGATTGCAGTCACTATGTAAAAATTGGCGCCCTCGTCTTATCTGGAGCAGGTAGCGACCCCGATATCATCTGATATAGAAACGGCTAGGATGACAAAGTGTCCGCCTCGGCGTAGCAGCTTCGTTTGAGGTTCAGTCCCAGATCCCCCTATGTTATTATTTGGATTTGTCATTTTTTTTAAACCAGCATCGCACCACAAATAATAATAATAAGAAATCCAGTTACTCTGTGGTGTACAACAGTAAGCCGGGGACTTCTCTACTCTCCATTACTCTCGCTCGTAAGATTCGAGGGGTGTCGCGATTCGAGGGGTTTTGTTTTTGTGGTGGTCCAGTGGAGGGTATTTTATTAACGTGTTGGAAAGAGGCCAACACGTAAATAACAACTGCGAGAATACCTGTATATTTACGATATAAAATTATATAAATAAACAGCGAAGACATGACTCCACGATATCTTAATACGAAATTGATGAGTGTGTGATTACAAGCGCAAACATTTAGAGGCGAAAGTGTAATGACTTCCGGAAAATTGTATCCGAGAAAGAAGGGAAAACGAAAGTCACAGAAGTTCATATGTACTAATTATAAGTCGTTTTCGTTTACCTTACAATAAAGTGTGGCATCCAGATCAAGTGTCAGTGCTTAAATGACGTTTAGACGTCAGGGGTGTTTTGTTTTATATTGTATTGCAAAGTGACTGCCGCCCATCAACATCTGCGTGGTTCCCTTCTTTCTGCCTTCCCCCATCGGCAGGGAGAGCCCTAGACCGAATCCCAACAATTTACCGGCAAGGTATCGACATAACAGTAATTATAATATGTGTAAACAGATATAAATATATAACATCGGTTCGCTGGCTACGCATCCCGTCTTACACCGTCCGCCCGCTGCCACCAGGGTGTTCCTGCACACTCTCAAACACTATAGTTGCGCGACCTGTGCCTAGTTCGAGACGACAGATTATATAATTACGTAGATATACACACGTAAACATTGATATAAACAGGGATTACCTTTGATATACTCTGTGCACTACAGTAAGTCTTTACGTGTATGTACACATCTGTGTTCCCTGCCACATACACAATACATAAACCGGTCACATATTTAGCTTGGGGTACCATGAAATAATATGAATACCTTTAATGAAATGACATTAACGGTATTCACATACAAAGGGAATTTTGGAAAATAAAATCAACCTATCTTCTCATAAAAATCAACCTATCTTCTCATAAAAATCAACCTATCTTCTCATAAAAATCAACCTATCTTCTCATAAAAACTGGTAAACTGTCCAAAGTGATTACAGTTGCAGTACCGTCAAGACGGTTAAATGCTTTTTATTAATTATTTTGCGTAAAGTGGTTGCGTAAGGTTTTACTGTATAATCCGTTATGATAACAATCCGGCCGGCGTTATTCACGGGCGAATCCGGGGCGGATCGCTAGTAGTAAATAAGTTAAATTTGTGTTGTCGTGTGGTAGCTAATGGTGTATAGTGTTACATGAGACCAGTAACAGTTGTCATTACTCAAATGAGGATGGGGCCGCCATCGCTCACGGCGCGCGGTTTTTGCGCTAAACAATCGCGAATACCGATATGTCAACGGTTAGTAAATATTACGGTATATGCGATATACGTGATATTATAGTACTGCCGTGCTGCATCGCAGCCGAATTGGCACAATGATACCTCTCACATATGACTGCTATGCCGTAGCGTTCCGTGAGGTCTGTGAGTACCTGGTGGACCATTGCAAGGGAGGAGGGAAAGAGCAGAGGACATAAAATAATAATAATGTCGTCCTAGCCGAATAACGGCTACAGCGGCCATCTCTATTGGGAAGAGCCGTCTGCGCGGGCCTACTATAATGCAGAAGTACTTGCGCAGACACAAGTACTCTCTATTCCTTGATTCTCCTATTCCGATTAGACGCAATCCGACACGACTGGAGAGAGATCAGGCGCAGGACCGACAGCATCTCGATGGCTCTCCGAGGCACGACACCTTTGTAGCAACAGCGACATTACTCGATTGCCCCCTTAAACTATAAAAACTGGTTGTCTGTAAGTCGGTTTAAGGAAGACATAATATTGCGAATTCTTATACTGTCCTGCTCTCAAGGCTCCGCCCGTTAGGAACATTACAATGGCTTACGATGACGTCATAATTGTATGTCATGCACAGAGCTGCAAATATCGATTTACAAGACTCGCGCCAATATATAAATAATAATCAGTGGGCTAGAGTAGCATTTTTATAGTATAGGGTGGTAAACGTTCATTCGGAGCCTTTTAATATTACCACATCGACATCATACTATGCCGATGCGTTGCCCTCCATTCCTCCTCCCCGCTAATGGGCCAGCGGCTACTCACAAACCGCACAAAACTCGACACCGAAGATGTAACTCAGTGTCACACACTACAAAGTATCACTATGAATATAGTAAATGTTAAAATTGAATTGGGATATACACAACAAAGGTTTCGTTTTTAATCAGTAACCTTGGGTCAAATATTTAAATCGTTTACAGTTAAAACGCGAAACCTATTTCTCCACAATAAAGCTTAAACCTCCGGTCAGAGCAAACTGTATTTTAAAATGTTTTCAACGTCCATTGCAATCCTTGAATAAAGCGAACAGCGCAATTGCTTCGTGGCCGGGGAAAAAAGGTCTGGGGTAGTATTTGTTGGGACAATTGTGCAGATTTATCGTTTGCAGCCCAAGGTTTTGTTACCGCCCGTCCTAATCTACGCTCCTGGGCGATGCAATTCTTCCTACACGAAATGTTAAGCTCTGCTTGAAGTTTGATTAGAAATGTTTCAATGATGTAATGTTTTCTTCGTCATCACGATCAGCCGTACGACGTCCACTGCTGGCCATAGGTCACGGTCACGAGCCACTTGCATCCAGCCCCTCCCCGCCACCTTAATCAAGTCGGTGGACTGACGACTTGGTTAAGGGCAACAACACTCCGTCTTCTGGCGGGGGCCCGCCACTTCAGAGCCTTTTCTTATTGATCGTTAAATATACGTTGTAGAATACGTTGTCTGTACGTCTGTATTTTACAATATGATCGCCATAGTTCATGCATCAGGCAAACTTAGGATACACACTACTTAATTTCCCACTGAAAAGATAGGGTAGCTTCTCAGGCCCGCGCTAGGTCTGGCTCTGTTGAAGGCTTTTCACTTAACAGCACCACTTCTTTACGTTCCAGTTCCAGTATGGGATAGGCAACGTGATCCGAGCGCCAGATATTCACGACATCCTTTCTGGGATCTTCTTTTCTTCCACTTTCATGACTCTTCAATTATTACCACTTAGTTGACGTTCAAGGGTATTTTTTTATTGAATAAATTATTTTGGTTTCAACTAAAAACGACGTTTAAATAACGGCGACGTTTCTGAAGGCGTTTATTGTGAAATCAGCAAGATTTTCTTTACAACCTTATTTCCGCAATCATGAGATCACGTTATATTGCTTATCAAAGATCGGCGTTCATTCATCTAATTGATCTGTAATGGCAGGCAAATAAAAGAAGTCAAATGATTTTCATGTTCAGGGTTCTAATCGCGATCGATCGACAGTGACAATTTGGGCTTTAAATCAAATATATGTGTTCCTCGTTGAAATTGGTCGAAATTTCCGCGCAGACGCGATGGCATAACCTAAGCTCTCCTTGGCCATACGAACTTACTTAGGTACTATTCAAAACACTCGCTTAGGCACTGTCCATATCACTCTCCTAGGAAATGTACCTAACATTGAACATGTCCTCAAAAAAACTAAATATTTTTGGTCTGCTCTATCTTTGACTGACCGTGGCCCATTAGAGGGGAGGAGGTAAGGAGGGTTTGACAATAATAGTGCAGATGTCTATAAACGACGGTTAGCGTCTAAGACATCGATTTCTCGTTTGCCCTAAACTTTTACCCTTGATATAGTTGTTGCGTGGACGGAACCACGTAATATTATATGACTATGGGTATGTACTAGGCATTAGTAGGCCTGTGTGGTCGAAATACTATAATCGCTGCAAGGATCTCGGTAAAAGTGAATACCACTCCCTGACTGACCTTGGCGCTGGTATTCCACAATCATGATATTCGGCACGTACCAGATGCGTGTGAGAAGCAGCGCTATTGTTGCATTGTAGCCTATTTAGAAGGAATCTTTTTAGTCCGAATCGAAGAAGACGACTATTCTAGTATTAAACTTAACTTTGTAAGAGTCGTCTGGGTAAGAGGTAGTGTTATGCTGCATTGCAGCGGAATTGGACGGCACGACAGGGGTGGTACCTCTCACTCACTTGATACCGCCGTAAAGTGACACCTACGGTGTCGCGTTTCGTGCGGTTTGTGAGTAGCCGGCGGGGGGAGCCCTGATTGGGGGGAGAGGGGAGGTGAAAAGGAGGGCAACGCATCGCTATAGCAATTATGCTGATGTTCATGGACATCGGTAGTAGTAGAAAGGTTCCGGTTCCTCGTTTGTCCCCCTATATTATAAAAAGAAAAACCTTTGCTTTAACCTAATTGCGTCAGAAGGAGGTAACCATGTATCGGGTGCGTATATGTACCTCTTATATAGGTTTCTACATTCCACTACAGACGTACTTGATGGATTTTAAGGAATGAGCTGGTGTTAGACAGATCTTTATATCGCGAGTGACTAGGCAAAGAACACTTAAAGCAGTCCGGTTTTTTATTTTTCCATTTAATGCAAGGTTGTATATATGTTTATTTTAATATAAAAAAGGAGTTATAAGGTATTTTATTTATTTTAAGGGTGGAAAGTCTATCAATATATTCTTCCGTTCCTGTGTGGCTGTTTGCCTTACTGGACAACAACACATAGCCGAACCTACTGTACATGATGTGAGATATAATGATTGAGTGAGATGTTAATTATTTATAATGCATATTACAAGAAAGCAAAAATTTTAACAGAACTCACTAATAACAAGTGTCATACTTAGAAAAGATTTTTAGAAAACAACCCCTAAGCTTATGAAATGTGTGGGTGGTGGACACACGCCCAAACACAGTTTATAGTATGAAATTTTATCATGTTGCGTGTTTGAAACCGCAGGGCGCTGCTAGTTTAGATTTAAATCTATAAGGATATATTCATAAACAACACAACAATAAGTTAAATTCTGAAAAAAAAAAAACTATACTTTAATATGATATAGTAACTATTAAACGTAAACCAATAGATAAACCTGTAATAGATTCATTAAAAGTAAATATAGAACAACTATAATCAAATGTATCGAAAGATATCATAGACCAGTCTCTACTGAGATAAATTTTAAGTTACAATCGCCGCTTGACACCAGTATTGCCTATTCTTTTGCATCGCAATCATAAAAAAAACCTTAAGGGATCCCATGGGTGAAATTCGAGTTCCAAAATCTAGAATCCCTATTCTATTATTACGTATTTGAAACCGTATCTATTCACTACGGTGCTATGGAGCGACCCAATTAAACTGCAAAATTTGCTCACTACCTCAGAAACGACTCTCAACCAACGTCTGAACGTAATCTGCGAAATATAGGTCGAATGTGGCCCCACCACTATCACTTCAGCCGCAAATTGCCGGCACAACCACCAATGATCTGTTGCGTTACGGCTGCATATTTATAGCGCTTACATAACTTTGTACGTACGCAAATGAATGCTTTGTATATGAAACGATTTTACAAGATTTCTTATTCTTAACTCTTTATACCATGGTGGGCAAACGAAAATTATTTAGTTGCACCGACTTAACTTGATACTGTGAAGTACCTGCCCAGCGGATCAACAATTTTTCCAAAAAGTTTGATTATCATTCTTAATTTCCATTGTAGCACTTAAAAATATGAAATTGTAAAATTAATTTATATCGGACACCCGACTGCAAACTGAAAGAAAAAACTAGGCTCATTAAGCTATATAGTATATATATTGGCAAAAACATACTGTCCCCGCAGTATATATCTGTTATATCCATATAGACTGTACCGATGGCCCGTTCCCAATAGAGAGGCCATGGGACCCCAGTCCCTTGACCTCCAATCCTCTATTACCTTCCATCGGCCGTCGTACAACCTTGAAGGGTATCCCCTCTTTTTTTCAGTTCTATGTTTACCAACTTCAGTCTTACTGTACTAATGAGTTGACTAATTCGTACTGTGCCCAATCAGCATTTGCGCTCACGGCCGTCTGGCTTGGCTACTGGAAGTAGGATTTTGGCACCCGAAGCTTGTGTGAACATTTTATATTCAGTAGCAAAAACTATTCATTAATAGATAAAATATTAAAAAGGGCCTTTAGAAAACCTACACCCTTATAGGTACACCCGCTTACGATAACTGTAAACTGACGTCGATGACGGCGCTCTGGTACAGTGCGCCAACGTACTGATGCAAGGGCGCGAGGGCGAAAAGGCTCGACATTCCAGCGACGTCTACAAATGTGTAATAAATATCTATACTAATAACACAAGCTGAAAGTTTGTTCGTTTTAACGCGCTAATCTCAGGAACTACTGGCCCGAATTGATAAAATCGCTTGTGACGAATAGTCCATTTATCGTGGAAGTCTATAGACTTCCACGATAAATGGACTATTATATTAGTAGCTTATAAGCTACACACCATGCCGCTGCAACTAACATGACTGAAACCGCGGGGTGATACTAGTAATGTGTAGAATTGATCTGCCCATGAAAATTGTATTAGCCATTGGTTGTAACGAAATCGGTATATGATCAACTCTGCTACTATTAATTACTATGTTAATTTGACCTTTACCGTAAAGGTTGCCGGGTTGTGACGTGGAGTTGATATTCCGGTTTCACACAAACAATTTTCATTAGGCTTACGTAAAATCAGCATATCCAAGTTTAGACTTCAAGCCACGAGGGGTAGAGGCTGATCACAGCGGTTGCATTTCCAATTAATTTACTATTTCTGGGAGGAGTTCGTAAGACATATCATTGCTATATTACTGGTTAGTGTGCTATGATCGTGGAGGCTCTCGGTTACGTTATAACAGCAATGTGATGTCTATGCAATCGCGCGAAACACGGCAGCATGGCTGGCACTTAACGGCGGTCTCATGTTGACGAGAGGTACGTCCACGTGCCGGTCCAAGTCGGTTGTAATGCATCATGGCACCTCCGCTCCGGTCCGCTGTTGGACATAGGCCTCTCTCAATGAAAGCGACCGATCGTCTGCTACTCGCATCCACCCCGGACCGTCTATTGCACGGAGATCGTCTTCCCACGTGCTGGACGGTCGATCTTGGTACCTATACCTTTAACAAGTTACTTTGTTCATTGAATTATGATGATATGCAAACAAATATTTGGGCTACCGATTTAACATAAACAGTTACTAACCTCCTCTACTTCGCTAAGATTTTTTATCATGACCATAGTAACAAGACCTTGTGTTATAGTTTAATTAGTTACGAAGAAAAAATACAGTAGAATTGGTATCACTCTTATTCTTTTTGAAGACGGTTATAAGACATTTATTACGATACTAGCAATCCGCCCCGGCTTCGCACGTGAGTAACCGGAGCCAGATTGCTTTGTCAACAAATATATACTCTAAAACCTTACACGATAATCGCTCTATTCATGAACGACGAAAAAAGCGGAAAAAATCTTTGAGTAGATATTGAGAAAACCAATCAAACAGACCCATACACTTTTTGGAGGTTTTATTTTATAATATGTATAGAAGCTCATTTCGCAATTAGAGGAACAAGTGATCTTCTCTTTTGCTTCTCATTAGTCCTCTCCTTATTTTTGTTCTCGCCTATAATTGTTTTTCGTTGAGATAGTTCGTGGATATCTGAAAGTATGAGGAATACCCAAAAGGTTCATTTATTCTCTATGTACACAACCACCTTTTTTAGAAGTCGGATAAACTGGTATTCAGAGGCCTGTTATTTAATTATCATCACAAAGTGTGTACGCGTTGTGGCGAGGGTTCGAGTGTGTACAAGAGTGAAATCGTTTTCGAAAGCGAAGTCGATGGCTCACGACGCACTCGATTTTATTAGCGATTCTACACTGTACACTTGTGTGACTCGGTCCTGATGGTTAAGCCATCATCGTTCATGTGATGAGAGGTTTGATATGAAAGTGAGCCTCTCAAATGCTCTTACGGATTTTGTAGCGGCTTATTTAGTTATTGAACTGAACTGTCCACTCGTGATCATGGTTGCTGTAAATCTTCTTAAAGGTTAGTTAAATAACTAAATAAACCGCGTAAGAATCCGTAAAAGTAGTTTTATTGTAATGAGAAATATCCGCGTAAACTTAAGACAACAATATAAACGAACTTATTTAACTCCTCATATAAAAAATGATAATTTTCAAATGCACAGTATCCTATTTACATGTTTTACCCAGACAAGCACCTATAAAGTATCTCGTATATCGTTATTTGGGGATAATAAAATTTTAATATTTCAGTATTTCCACTGGGGTGTTTATACCGAAAATGAAATCGTAAATGTAACATTGTGGGTACTTTGTAAAAAACTATAGATGTAAACGCTGGCTCCGAACACCTACCCGGTCCCGGATTCCCGCGTTTTATTGTGCACATAAATTTTACGCGCGCTCTACCAGTCGAGATTGCCTGTAGGTTTTTGTACTTCGTCGCTATAGGGTACGGTTAAAATATTTATTGCACGTGGAACAGATTTGGCTGTTACATCAAGAGTCTAGTTCCAAGCCAAATGGCTTAGTTACCGCTCGCTCTTTCCTCTATTGCCATTGGTGTTTGCCAATATGTATTCATAGTCATTAACATAATTTTATATATATATATATATATATATATATATATATTCTTTATTATATAGGTTGAAGACCAAGACTGCTGGCAAAAATTTGTAGACTATTTTTCCCACTGTTACATGCACACATTTAATATGTAATAAAAACTGCTAGGAGATTATTTCAGGTCGAGGGTGGAGTATTTTATACTAATAACATAAAGCTGAAGAGTTTGTATGTTTGTTTGTGCACGCTTATCTCAGAAAATACTGGCCCGAATTGATTTTTTATTTGTGTCGAATAGCCGCATATATCGAGGCAGGCTATAGACCATGACGCTACGGCCAATAGGACCTTTTTTTTTTTTTTGTTGACGCGGGAAACGCATTTACGCGCTTTCACTGGCCCTGGGTGGGGTCCAGTGGTGTGTGGGGCTCGCGGCACATTATATAGTGCCGAATACCCACAAAAACCACCGCGAGTGCCACCAGTGCGTTTTTGATGAGGTGCCCCGGATCAACAAATCATCGGGGCACCTCGACGGCAAGTCTGCCCCCGAAGAGACCGACGCCACCTCCACAGATGGGGTTGTCCCGCACCACAGGACAACCCCACCGACTTTGGGACAGTGCAATGGGGTGAGGTTCCCATCCTTGCCCCTTGCACCGTGCGCAAATGCGCCGCCACTTCTTGCTCTTTTGTCCCCTCTTCTTATAAGAGGGTTACAGAGAGCGGCTCCTCCTCCTGCTCTTTAGTCCCCTCTTCTTATAGGAGGGGTACTAAGAGCCGCCACCTCCTCGGTTCAATTGGCTTCGCCCAAGGTGTCTCGGATAACCCCAGGCTACTGAGCCCCACCGCCACGACAAGGCTTGAACCATGGTGGGGACGGCCAATAGGACCTGTGTTACGCGGGTGGAACTAATGAAGCTAGTGTATTTAGTAAAATAATTGTGCCAACAATGATAACTGGAACTAGAATGAGGTAAGCATCGAAAGGCTGCTGCGAATTCTCGTTTGTCCCACTATAATAAGAAATGTTAAATAAATAGGATGTCAGAATGAGCTGGAGTTACGCTTTGCTTGGTGGGTTTGTCTGCATTTTTGTGGTCGTCAGTTATAGCTCATCAATGACTAATTGCTTGCTCTCTCTCTCTCTCTCATTACAAGTGATAAGAGGATAATTATGATGATCACACGATAAACAATATTTAAGATAAACTTCATGCGATTCCAAATGGAAGTCTCTTTGGATATTGGTATATCGAACAGACTTCGTATCGCTCGCTTTGCAATGATGGAAAACGTGTGAAAACCACCGTCATGCATTGGAAACATAATATTTATGATTCCCGTATGGAAAATATAAATTTATTCAACACTAGTCGATGTTTGCGACTTCTTCCGTTGTTTCATATCCGACTAATATCATAAAAGCCATCCATTCGCACTTCTACGTGTTATTTTTTGACCTACTGAGTCGATTTGACTGGAATACGCGCACTGAATAAAATAATGTTGAAATGTTGTAAAATGTAAATAATGTGTAAATGTTATAAATTTCTATAGAGGGGGCGATATATTGGGGGAGGGAAAGGAGGGCAACGCATTGGAATAGTAATTATGTGGATGGTCATGGGAGTCGATAGTTGTAAAAAGGCTTCTATCTATCGTTTGCCCCCTATTCTACAAAAATGAGACGGCAAAAGAATACGTTTGTTGTTTGCTATACAGTTATACAATTAAATTTAATTCATTTTCTCAAACTTTCTTGTTGTAGCGGCAATATAAATTCATCAGCTGAGAAAATTCCTAATGTGTAACTATCGAGGACCACGAGGTACAAGCCTGGTGATAGACAGACGGGCAGCTCTTGGTAGTAGCGTCCCGTTTTACCCCAAAAACGAATGGTTTCTTTGTGACAGACTTTACCCGCATGATACTGCACATCACAGCGTGTAACTAATAAACGTCTGCCAGTCCACACTGTTGAAGATATCTACACTGGTATTTTAGACGCGTCATGTTTTCTTTTCTCTTATCATGTTCTAAATTTTCCATGTTGTTTTCGTGATGTTTTCCTACCGAATGCTTTCGAATCGTCCAGTCACGACGCCTTTTTGTGTTAACTCGCATTAAATCACGTTTTCTCGAGAAATTCTCAGAATTGCGCCATGATTCTCGCTGTAATTGATTCTAAAGACTATAATTGATAAAACTGATGTACCTAAGTGTACATATTTTTTGTCAGAGATTGCTGTAAGTATGATGCTAAGTAGGTACCTTAGGGACTTGTATGACAGGTATTAGACTTGATATTTAATAAGGAAATATACTTAATATTTTCGTTTATTCACAATTCGTAATTTATAATATAATATACGGCAAATATCCGAACCGGGATTCGAACCTATGGCGTAATGCGCTCGACATACCCGCTTACGTTACCACTGTGCCCCGGTCGGCAAAAGCGTAACTGGCTGCCTCGTCTCTTTGCAAGCCATTTCAGATGCAGATGGTGATGGCGCAGGTTTCGAGTCCCACGTCGGACTAAAAAAGAGTCATTGGTTTCCCAATTTGTAATAACACTTCAGGCTCTGCTCCTGATTTTCACCGGCTGTGTCTAAATACCTGTATATGTGCGTAACTTTTACCCACAGATAGAGATTAGGTCAAACATTTCTAGATATTCAATCTGATAATAATTAACATACAAGATGCATGGAAAGTTAAGATACAAATTACGCTCGTAAAACGAAGATGGTACTTTTACGCGTCCAATTCGGGCAATAATCGTAAAGGCGTAGAAATTATCCGTAGTAGGGGCCGCACCGTGACGTCTAGAAGCAATTTTCCAGCTCTTCGATCCTGCACACTTTATATTTCACTAGGTTGTTTAATATGTTCAACGTGTGATCTCATGTAATATTATTTACTTTTGTAATATCTGTAAACCGTGACGTCACAAAGACGGGGATTACATAATAACAGGGCTATAACTATGAGCCTCGAAAGGTAACCATAGTCAATCAAATGAATGGTTTCATTTTTTTAAAGTTATGTTACACTTTTACGCATGTTTTTCCTTCATATTTATATGCCGTACACCTGCATCAATGACTATTATCTTTTTTATCGTTTCTAGATTCTAAAATATTTAGTTTTACTTCCATACCGGTAGCAAGGGATGCTGGCTTAATTCAACACTGAAGGAAAGGGAAGTGACCGAAAGATCTTAATTAAGGTGCTGCCGTGATCACTAGAGGTTCAAGCCTTGTCGTGGCGGTGGGGCTCAGTAGCCTGGGGTGAATCCAGGCAAAGCGAATTGAACCGAGGGGGATGCTCTTTGCACACCTCTTATAAGAAATAGGGGATATAGGTCAGGAGGAGCAGACGCACTTTGTGCCCTCTTATAAGAAGGAGGGACAAAAGAGAAACAGGAGGAGGCGCACTTGCGCACGGGGCAAGGGGCGAGTGTGGTAAAATCACCCCATTGCACTGTCCCAAAGTTAGTGGGGTTGTCCTCTAGTGCGTGACAACCCTTCTCTGGAGGAGTCGTCGGTCCCTTAGTGGACTGATCAGCCGCGGATGTGCCCTGATAATTTGTTTTTCCGGGGTACCTCATCAAGAACGGCACTGACGCTCGCGGTGATTTTTGTGCGTACTTGGAACTATCGTGTGCCGCGAGCCCCACACACCACCAGACCCCGCCCAGGGCCGGTAAAGGCACGTAAGTGCGTTTCCCAGCGTCAACAAAAAAAAAATAGGATGTAGTGCCATGCATGGCGCATGATACTACATCTTCCTATGCTCCTAGGAGGGCAACACAATATGCGAAATAGCCATGCCAGTGTCCAAGGGCGTCTGTATTTATCAAAAGCCTCCGATAACTCGTTTGCCACCTTCTACAATTAAAAAAAAACAGGAAGTTACCACTTGATCATCTGATACTGCCGCATTGTGAAAGCTCTACAGCGTTTCATGCGGTTTGTTAGTTTTCAAAGCCCATCGCATGGTAGTAGGGAAGCATATCAGTAGGGAATAATAGGAGGTACCAGAGCAGGCTGTAGCTATCCCAGGAGGTGGACAGATCAAATAAAGGGGGCAACAGATGCAACGGTCCGACATGAAGGGAGACATGTAACAAAAGTTGTCACCCAACATAGTAAGAGGCCACGCTAGATTACAGCGGAATTGGGCCTGCATGACCAGGCACCTCTCGCTCACATGATATCAAGATACAGTAAAGTGACACCTTCGGCATCGTGTTTCTTTCCAAGTGAAAAAGAGGGCAACGCACCGGCATAGTAGTCATAATAAAGTTCATGAGCGTGGGTAGTCCTAAAACGGCTACAATTTCTCATTTGCCCCCTGTGCTATAAAAAAGTGAACATAACTAACGATCGCGCCCACTTTGTGAAGATTGAAACGACTAGGAATGAATGCATGGCAATACGTCGGCAATTGTGAGTTGGCAGTCATCAAAAGGCTCCGACCGTTTGCCTGCATAAACTATGAAAAACCGCCACTGATTACAGGCGAAAGTGATGGCTATAGTGTCTCACTTCGCCGGGTTTGTACAAGTCCAGGTGGCTCATTGGGAGAAAGAGGTAAAGGAGGCGGGCCTCAGATTGCGCGGTTGTGTATGGGTGTCGATAAACAAAACGCTGCGACAGTTATTTTGTCTCTATGAGTAATATAAACGAAGATGATGTTGAGAAGACTATATAGTATATTCCTATTACATAACCATTTTTGGATAGCATGTTGTAGACCGGATGAGTTCGAGTCCCGGGTCGAACCAAAGTGTTGTTAGTATTTTTAAATGTCTTATAGTAGTACGGTATAGCAGCATGTTAAGGCGTCAGCACTGCGCCTGCTGTCTCATCGGGATAGGAGGATGAGGGAACAGGGAGTGCACTTGTGCCTGCGAACATGCTCGCGCATTATGATATATCCTGCGCAGTTATTTAGGCTTTATAGAGATGGCCGCCGTGGCCGAAATACGGCTAGGACGACATTATTGTTATTATAGCCATTTTAACTTTGTGACAAAACCTTAAAACCGTTATAAAATGTCCAATGGTCGAAATAAAAATCGTTTTACAAACGATTAAAGCATTCTGTTTGGCAAAGCGATAGACATATCACATTGACTGCAATGGATATAAAACCGCAGTGGCATAAAAAAAGCTAAAATATTTTATATATTTCCCGCTGAAACAATTGCAGCGGAATTTTCCGTGCAATTGCGAATCGCCGGTTGATTGAGGCTCAACGTACAGATGTAGTGATTTACATAATGAGCTATATTTGAACGGGAAAAAAATGTAACTATAGTCAACTGGAAAAACATTTAAGTATTTTCTTTTTGACGACTATTTCTATAGCACTGTTTCACAATTTAGTAAGAGGTGGATGTTCAATACTGTATTGCAGTGAAATCATTCTGGCCCAGGGGGAGGGGGCGGGGGAGGGTACATATCTCATGATATCGGCGTAAAGTGACAGCCTATTTGTCGTGGTTTGTTAGTAGCGACCGGCACATTGTAGGAGGTGGAAAGAAAAACGACACATTTCCATAATTACGTAGTAAAGTACGTAGTTATCAAAAGAGTAAAGTTCCTCTTTCGTTTCCCTATGAATGTAAAAAAGAATAATTCGTTGAGCACCGACATTCTACGCCCATTAATATCCGCGTATTCTGGTGCGTTGCCATGCTTCAACCCTATCCTCCCCAATGTTCTACCTACTACTCACAAAGTGGACGAACGCCTTTTTGTGTTAACTCAGACAGCGACAACAGAGCCATGACTTTAGAGGCGATATCATGTGAGCGGGAGGTACCTCCCCGGCCCAATTCGGCTGTAATGTAATGGTGATGAGGTGGTAAGTACCTCTTACTAACTTAGGTAGGTATACATACTCGTTGGAGGTATCCGGGACCCTACAATAATAGCGGCTGAGGGTTTTTAGTCGGTATTAGACCCCTAGTGCCGAGTCCGACATACGGAACATACAACCTGATTACCCTGTGCCAACAACAAAAATATAGAAGTCCATATTATCACAATAACGCCCAGAAAACAATAACGGAGCAACCATACATACAGCCAATAACAATACTGGGAGATATGAAATAAATGAAAATTTTCTGTTTGTCTTAAACACTGCAATATCGCGTTCGCTGCGTCAAATGTTCTCGCTGTAATTCCAGCTTATGCCCAGGCTCGATGAACTCTGCCTCGTACCCGCGGGATAACGCAGACGGCTTATTTTGTAACATCAAAATATTTTTTTAAAATTTCAATTGAATGTCAAATATTAAAACAATTGACAATACATTTGTTGAGTTTACACAGATAAACAATTATAAGAACGAAATAAAAGTACCGAAATTAATTTTACGACGTAGGAAGGATAAACGTTACAGAGAATAAGAGAGAACATGAGAGCACGCGTGTTCCGCTTTTAAAGGCAGGAAAACGGGGTTCTCATGGCAGCTGACGAATTGGGGGTTGTATGAATTTGAATTTCTGACAATACGTATTCCGTCATGACAACTGCATTTTGGTTTATAACGCAGCAAACGAACAGTCGGGGCATTAATTACTATCTACGCTCGTAGACATCATTGTCAAGCAGATGAATATCCCTCCCTCCTCCTCCCCTTCTAATGGGTCGGCTGCTCACAGACTGTAATCCCGACAGCATTAGCGCCATGCTACATAGGGGGAGGTAGTACCATGCGTGGTGCATGACACTACATCCTCCTATGCAACGTAATTGGGCCGGGGAGGTACGTCTAGCTCATTTGATACCGTCGTAAATTGATACCTACGTTGATGCGTTTCGTGCGGTTTGTGAGGAGCCGGTGGCCCATTGGGGAAGGGAGAGGTGAAAAGGAGGGAAACGCATCGGCATAATTATGCTGATATTTTTGCGCGTCGGTAGTCGTTGAAAGACTCCGATAGTGTTACTTGCTGTTACTTTACTGCTGTTTCTATTTTGTTACTATACATGTTAAATAAGAAAAAAGAAAAAAAAAAGTTTGTATTTTGTAGAATAACGGGGAAAACGTGCGAACCTTAATAACTACCGATGCCCAAGAACATACAGGTAATTGTTATGCACACGTGTTTTCGAATGGGCCACCGGAAAGTCACAAAGTACACGTAACCCGACAGCATATCTGTCATTTTACCCGCGGTATATCAGGGACGAGTTTTTGTTGTTATATTAACATCTGTTTGTATTATAGTATCGTATAAGTTTGCACAAAGTTGAGAAACACTAGTGTGCCTTGACCACACGACTGAAGTAAAACTTCTATAGTTATACGCAACGCATATCTATGAGAGAAATATATAAAAAATGTGTGTTCTCACCTCTACCGCTCACACTAAATAATCTATGGAACGTAACAATCTCATTCTATCTTCACTAATTGATTTCTCCCTCTTAACTTCTTTATAATTCTCTTTCATTTTATCTTGACACAAAAAATACGAGTGTCCCACCACCACGCCCGAACCACACGACCGTAGTAAATTTTCTTTAGTTATACTTAACACAAGTATGAACGTAAATAACTAAAAATTTACGATAGAAAGGGGCAAAAAATATTCGCATCTCTCCCGCCCCTACCGTAATACGTATATTACGGTACTTTTCGTAAAACTTCTAGCTTCATTAACTATCTCCCTCTCAACTTCCGTTCCGTCCTCTACGTAACGTACTCGCATTCACCAGCTTAACCACAAAAGTAAATGTGCCCAGCTGACTGATTGCAATGAAGAGCCAGAGCTTGTCCGAGCTGTAATGAATTTACCAACTCAAATTTCATAACGCGGCCAAGTTCTCATAGAATACTCCGAACAACTTTACTATAGCTAAGTGAATAACTTTGGAGCACACAACTATATACACGCTAACAGCATGATACTCGTGTAGGGGATACAACTAAAGACAAGCCCTGCTTCACAGATTTAACCGTTAAAATACCTACCCAATTTGCGACCAAACTTTTTATTATTATATAGGGAGAAAACGAGAAATTGAAGCATTTTTTACGACTACTAACGCGCATGAACATCTACATAATAATGCCGATGCGTTGTCCTTCGTATTTCCTCCTCCTCAATGGGCTACTGGCTACTTGCAAACAGTCTACGCGATGCCGAAGGCGTCACTTTACGCCGGTATCATGTATGCGAGGGGTATCTCCCCGGTCGTGCCCGATTCCGCTGAAAAACAATGTGCTCCAAATCCAGATCTAAGATATCTATCAAGGAGTCTATACAAAAAACTTTAAGAAAAACTGATCTTAATGTCGGCAATCGAACCGCATAAAACCAACAAAACGTATCTGATGCAGAGTTGTATTAGTCGTTTAAATATGGCGTTAACCATAAACGTACGGAAAACGCTAATAAAATATGATAATGGGCCCACGACGAAATCCTTTTTTCTTCAAACTAAAGTGTCGCCTTTATCTCCAACGTGCTAGGGGTCTGGGGTCCGCTGGTGAGAAATCGTACGTCACCAGGGATCGGAGATAAATTTAGATGGCTCTGGATAAAAGAATTGGGCGATATCGCTGCGGCTGAGGCCTGTGAACTTACATTGGATCATTTTGTCTATCGAACTTTCAGGTTGTCGATTTTTATTCCTTTACAACGTGGGATTGAATATTGTGTTAACAATCCTATGCAACAGAGTTGGGCCGGCACGACCGGGGAAGTAACTCTCGCTCACTTGATACCGACGTAAAGTGACAGCGTCGCCGTCGCGTTGCCAGCGGTTTGTGTCCAATGGTGACGGAGGATGGGTGATGGAGGCGCAACACATTTGCGTAACAATCATGCGAATGTCCATGGGCATCGGTAGTCACGACTTCGATTACTCGTTTGCCCTCTTATGACATCAAAAAAAAAATACACATATATAAGGGATGTTAGTGGAGCTTACTAGCTAGGGGTCGCAAAAAATATGTTTTTATCTATCACTTTTATACTTACCACAGATATTGTTAACCTCAAAGGCGGGATATCCATAATGTATATGCATGAAGAAAAGATACTGGAGAATAAGTTATTTTATTAACATCATTCATGTATCATATATTCATATTCATTATAATTTCATATCAGTTAATGATGTTAGAATCATATCTACATCACACGTACAAATTCATATCGTAGGTAAATGATGGTCGAAATGCTTGACACCAAAGTCCCTAAAAGCTACATATATGTGATCACTTTTTACAAAAATTCGTTCAGTAAATTTTGCGAACTGTATAAATTTATTTCAACATAGAGAACACAGTAGAGGGATTTCCGAGGACCGTTTTAGTATATAATTTCTAGCTATCCGAACCCTCTTGTTCACGGGCGAAACCATTGTAGATGGCTAGTTCTATAGAAGTACACAACTTCAATAGTCGTATCGGTACAAATTCTATCCTCGAATTCGGTCGGAAGTGTGAAAGCCATTCTCCGAGGCAGATAAAGTTTGTAATGTTTGTTGTTGTATGTGGAGATACTGTGCGATCAGTAATAGAAGCACGTGCCGTGTTCGAGATTTAGCAGTCGATTTGGTGGTAATTCACGACATAACCATGATCAATCAGGTCGATCAAGATTTCGTCACGTGTGAAGACTATCCGCGGCTGGCAGGTTTGTATCAATAGAATAGTTAATGTAAAGCAAGGCAAGATTGTAAAAAAGAGTCAAATGAGCATCGAAGGCCTTAAGTGATTACGAATGTTCATAATCCACCATCAAGTTGTGGTTGCCCTCTTTTAGCCGATACCCCAATGTGTCACCGGAGTATTGCAAACAGCACGAAACTCGACGTTGTGATTTCTTTATCACGCCTGCGTCTCATCTCCCCGGCCGTGTCAGGTCAATTACTCTGCAATGTAGCTCTACCTCTTACCAAAATATTATGTTCGTTCTTAAGGGGTAAACTGCAGCTGTGCACCTGACGCGGCCGGAACCATAAATGACTGGAGGCGGAAATAAAAGTATACGTGTTAAAGACACGTTGTGGCGGACTTAATCTTTATAGTGTATAAGCCTTTTAATAAAGATAAAAAGGACACGTAGTAAATATTCATTCCCCTCCCCCTCTCCATCCGTCTACCTCCTGTAGTATAGCGGGTTGAAGGATTAAAGTTGAAGACGAATGCAGTATGACGTCATTGCTCCACTACAAAGTAGTAGCGTAGAAAGTTTGCCTGTCCGCCCACCAAGCGAAATATTATACATTTCTAGACTGAGCTGGACTTCATTTAGAGGAAACACAAGTCTATGGTACTTTACTATACCCAAGTGGAATGGTTTAATTTAGTATTAGGGAGGACCGAGGGCCATAGACGCCCACATTTTATACAGACATGTACACTTTACCTCCTCCCCAAGGAGCCATCGGAAAATCAAACTCCATACGAAACGCAACAGCATAGTGGTGTTAACTGCTAACAGTGTAATAATTGGTTATTAAATAAATGTATATTCTATTTTACTACATTTTTTTGACATTATATATATTCCTTTTGCTTTAATATCATCGCCATCAGCAATGTGTTTAAAATATAAAAGTTGCACTATTCTACGCGCACATAACACATCCATAAGTGACAGCAAGAAACGCATCTACAAAACACGCGTCGTAGTTGTGAAAAGGCTCCCCTTGCTAGTATGCCTCCTTTACAATAACAAAAACAACCCAGATAAAGTCGCGAGCAAGTCCTAGCTTTTATCACAGGAGGCCGTTAATAGGTGATTGACTCGTAACTGGTATCTAAAAGAAGTCGCTCTCTAGAACAATGAACTTGAACTGAAATATTGTTCGCAGCGTTTCCTTCGCAACGAGACTTGAACCAGTCAGGCGAGCGCCAATGTGGCCTAAGGCAGGGCTTGCTAACCTATTTTTGTTGCGCCTTCCCAGGTTATAAATAACTAGCTGTTAACCGCAGCTTCCTCCTCACGGAATAGGCACAGACAACCACATCAAAAGTTCGTATTTTTATACATTATTTGTTATACTGGTTGATAAGTTGCAACATTGCCAAGTGTCATCAAAATTAATTCCGTTGCTTTTACGTAAAAGACATGGCTACTTACAAACTTTCGCAGTGATAACATTAGTAGGACGGTGTCAAATATTATATTAACTTTATTAACAACTATGAATTAATTGTATTAAAATTAATACAATATGTGGAATTATATACCAACTGGTTTTGTATGTTTTCATACTTTCTCGTTATTTAAAGGTTTACTTTATAACTTGAGTAGAGATACAAGGTCGCGCATTGAAATTATGAATGAGAAATAATTAATAAATGACGGATACAATGCCGTGTTTAATTTTTTTAACATTGATATTAAAAGTACTTTAAATATTTCACGGTTTAATTAAGCACACACATTATTTAATTAAAAAATAGTTTCTGTTGCTTATAGCACTAATGTTAATTTATTTGTAACAAATGATTTATGTCCCCCTTGAAACATCTTTGCGGTTCTCCAGTAAGGTGTGGCCCACTGATTGGGAACCCCTGGCCCAGGAATTGGAGTTCCTAGAAAGTATTGCACCCGTACTCCAGCTCCAGCCATTATTCTTTATGAATTTACCAACGGCTTGTGTTGTGTGCGGAGTTATATAAAATGTTAGAGCGTTAGTAATACTAGCACACTCCAAAGCTTCGTGTATATTGATTTAAGTCCTTTATGAGATGGAAAGAGAAAATGAATTGTTTAGAGATGTTTTCGTTTGACTTACGTATTAATTAAATATTTAATTAACATTTAATGTATATAAACTGCTAGCGTTCTGTCCCAGCCTTGTCCGTGAATAAATAATGTACTAAAATCTTTTTAGGAAATTTCTCTATCATGCGTGGGAACCGCATGAAAATCCGTTGAGAAGATTTAGAGATCTATCACATCACGATAGCTTTTGGGGACATTGTTCTTCGTAAATTACAAGCGCTCAGGCCCGGCTGCACACGTGAATGACAGGGGCTACATTAGTCACAAAAACTTTCCTCGTGAATGTCAGTATCCATAGGTGAAGCCGATCACATCACACAGCTTTTGGCACTTTGTTTTATAATGTATAGATTACAATCCCCGCTCTGTATATGAAACTTTGATAAACCCACGTCGATTTGGGTTACTAAGATACACTCGCCGATATTAAATCAACGAAGTTCGCTCTAATTTGCAACGCTGGTGACATTCTGTTGATAACTAGTGATTTATAGTTAGCGCTCGGTGTTTCCCCACTTTGCTCATATTACTGGCACAGTAATAAATTAACCTGCGCCCCGCTGCACCGTTTCCTGTTAGTTAGGTGATTACCTATCATGGGGCTCTGCGGCGACGAATTAAATTATTTTTTTCCATGACTGAACACGGGCGGATAAATGCTCTCTCTTGTCATGGGGATTTCCTGAACCTTTTACCTTTAAAAAGAAAAACTTAAAAAATAAATTATATTACAAGATATCCTTCCAACGAAAGGGCTAACAGTGTTCCCATCAAAGCCATAAAAGAACATTGGGCGATTGTGTAATAATGGGTAATCGGAGTTTTGACGCGGTCGCCGCGATTAACGATAAAACCAACGGCTCGCAGCTGCCATTTATATTGCTATCATTATAAGCATTACCAAAAAAATTGTTCATTGGTGATATTTTTATGACTATCATAAGAATGTTAGTAGCCAGCTAGAGTTGTTCGGTTGAACACGCTCTTCTCAGTAATAATATATAATATCATGTTACAACCAGATATTATTTTATTTTAATTTTTTTTCTATATCAATAATATATTTTTCTTTATTACAGGTAAGTTGACAACCTGGAAGTTAAGTACGGTGTACAAATACAATTCAAAAAACGAATGTAATTAACAGTATATGAGCCAAACGAATGCGTTCGAACGGTTTTTGAGTACGGTCACATATTCATGTAGTAAGAGACCATATCTTACATATTCTTGTAGTGACAGGTAGTGATATATGTGATTAGAATTAGTATCATGTAGTTAGACGTAGTGTCATTTAGTAAGTGATAGTGTCATGTAGTACTGCGCAGCGTCATATAGTAAAAGGTAGTGTTATGTCGTATGAGACTAGAAGGCCTATGTCCAGAGGAGGTAGTCCGGCTTATGATGATGACGATGAATCCAAAACTGTTAAAAATGTCGTCGCAGTTGCATATACGCATATTGCTGGACACTGCTCCGCTTCGAAGGTGACGGGTGGGTGTGCGGGGAAGGCGTAGCGCGGCTTATGCCGTGTCCCTAGCTAGATGCAGGATGGGAATCCGACTCCATTGGACGATCTCGACGTCGGTGGGGGCTGGGTCTCTAGTTGCCGGAACAACCCCATTAAGAAAGAGACCGGACCCTTTTGAAGGAACCCTGTCGCTGATAGATTCGGGTCATCTCCACAAGGACAGCTAATGTAACACGTTTTGGCCAGTAACTGGCCCTATCAAGGGCCTCAATCTTGACAGATTCTGTGTGTGACTACTCCACTGGACAGAACTGTCTGGTGGGATAAAATTTCGCGCCAGCAAAAAATGGTATATATTGGAAAGTAAATCCGCGGTGCACTGCTAGTCATATAATACGCTATGAATTTTAATCATGTTAGTATGGGCGTTGGCTCTGCGCCACAGATGCACCGCGTTAAATAAGGAAAAGCATGAGTGCGGTGAAACTGCCTAGATTTACAACTGCACTGAGCCATTGCTGCATGGCACACAAATCGGACAGATGCGACGTGGCGCTCTCTTGCTCGACTTGGCGTGGGTACTGGCGTGCTCTCGGCATATATTTCTATAGCTTAGTGGGACAAACGAGCAATCATAGCCATTTGTTGATTACCGATCACCGCCCCATGCTTAGTGGTTACGCAGATGCGCTGTCCTTCACGCTATCCCCCCTAATGTGCCACCGACTACTCACAAACCGCACGAAACGCGACACTAAAGATGTCTCTCTAAGGCGGTATTATGTGAGCGAGACGTGCCTCCCCGGTCGTGACGGCCTAATTCCGTTGCATAGGAGGATCCAGTGTCATGCACTATGCCTCCTATGCAGGACGACACTACCATTTCCTATAATAGGTTCCTACATACGATCGTGTGATCCGGCTACACGCTCGCAATAAAAATATCCAAGTGAAGCGAGAAAGTAAAGCGATCGCCAAGCTCTACGAAATCTTCACACCTATATCACATACAACTTTCAACTGTTGTTTTTAAAGAAAGTTTTTAGTACGCTGCTACTAAACGAGACGAGGCTAAAGGAGTTTATGGCTGATACCATACCTTGGGTATTCCTATACCCAAATAAGTCTCCTGACTTATATACACATAACTAGCATCAAGGAGGTCCTAACAGTCGTAGCGTCGTGGTATATAGTCTATAGCCTACCTCGATAATTCTTTTTTATAGAATAGGCGTACAAACGAGCAATCGGAGCTTTAACTACTACTTACTACTGACTGCCATAAACATCTGCATTACTATCAAGCAGGTGCGTTTCCCATCTTCGTCCTCGCCTCCAATAGGTCCCAGGCTACAATACAATACAGCATGATACCTCTGAAGCCTGAGTTAAAATCAAAATATTTTACTAACAATAGAATTTTTTTGAACGTCAAATATTTACAACCGTTTCGACCATATACCTAATTGAATGACTTAAAAATAATAATAAAATGAATATTTTTAGAGATTTCACTGTATTATATTAATGTAATAACTTATTTACCACATCAACTAAGTACGCACCTTTCTCAAATGATAACGAACATACACTACTGTCTAAGAAGAATGAAATCAGTTTACGCAGACACGAGGACAATTTTTAAATGATACATCTTGATGTTGAAGAAATGGGACAGGTCCGCTTGACAATAGTTGCCCGCGGCCATTTGTCTTCCCCATCCCCAGGTGTTGTCCCGCAATATTAGTAGCTGTAACAACTTTCCCTAACAACTTTTGAGGGAATCTGCGAAGAGTACATATAAAAAAAACTGCCGATCAGTATGCGTTTTTTTTTTCGCAACTTAGTGTATTCTTTACTGGACTGGATCTTCACGTAGTTTTATCCATACGAAGAGCAATTTCCGATGAAAGTTTTAGTGCATAATTTGTTAATACACCTATCCGGCGCCTGTTATTAATGTACCAATCGCTAGTTTTAAACGTGTGTAACATTGACACACATCTCCTCGATTGAGACGTTGCTTCTCGTTCGTTATGTGGGTGTTCTGGTGTTACCACAAATGCAGGTACATTTCTGAACTTTGATAAATACGTCTCAAAAGCACGGATAATTAATAAAGAAAACGACCGTTACCTATCGTTAGATACATGTAGACTCTTACCACCAGATGATCATGTTCGTTATATCAATACCTCCAGCTATATCTCACTTAAGAAAAAAGAAAGAAAAAGAAATTACATTAAGAAGAAATAAGTAAGAGGAATCCTTAGATCAATAAACACCACAATTAAAACATATAAGTATCAATAAAATATTTAATAAAATAGAGCCGCAATGGTTGCCAATAAAACGGCTTTGAAAAATATCCGGAAAACACATTCGGATGTGTCACACTAATAAAAAATCCATTGAAACAGTTACGATTTTCTTGGTTGTAAAAAGGATGTTTTTTTTCACATCGCTCCCTCCATTTTATCACCGCATAAAAGTTTCATCGACGCATATTTAAAAAAAAACGATGAATAGTAATAAGATCTGTGGAGTTATCACACCACGTTAGCGTAGTCCTGTGGTAAGTACCGTCAGGACTTGTGTTACGGGTGCTACACTATATATTTATAAATAAAAAAAATTAACTAAGATTTTTATTATATAAATACATAGGTAAACATCCATGACCTACGCGGGACACGAACCCGCGACCTCTGGCGTAAGACGCCGACTAGCCGACATACCAGCTGAGCCAGTCGATCGTCATTACTTAATGTGCCGTTTATGATAATTTTTGAGTCACAATTTTTATTATATTAGGGTGCGATTAAGCAGTCGGAGCGTTATAATAACTACCAACGCTCATAGACATTCTAAGTGAATGGCACATCGCATTGCGTTTAAATACATATAATTGATATGTAGATTGTTGCTCTCCTTCCCTCTTCAATGAGCTACCGGAAACTCATTAACCGATTGGTTGTTTTACCACCTCCCTTCCTAGATCGTGGCAAATTAGGGGCATTTTCTGTGTAGACAATATTTAATTAACAAAATATGAATAGTGTCTTCGAAGTAACTTTTTTACACACGCTTGACTTTTGGAGTAAGAAGGTGAATGCGTGACAAGAGCATTACGAACAGCCAACGGAAGTTGAGATTTAATGATATATAAGTTACTTAATGTAGAAAAAAAGAGAGAAAGTTACATGGAAGTTGAGAGGGAGGTATAAGATAGTGAAAATAGAAAGAAAACTCTCTCTCTTTCTATTTTTATACATTTCGTATTTTTTTGTAGTGGCATATCATATAAATATATTATGTATACATATGTTAATGCAACTAAAATATCTTTATCTTTAACATTTTACACTCTCTCCCATAATTAGCGACGTTTCATACATCTAAATGAGGCTTACTTCGGTGTTGTGGTCTAAAGCACACTCGTACACTTCTAACAAAAATAACAAGTCTGGGTTCTGAGTGGATTCCTGTAGAACATAATTGGATCCAGTACCGCTCCTGTACATCCAGGGGTTTGTATGCAAGCACCCATCCATATTAAATTAAATCTTGTAAACGTCCAATTTGTATTCAAAGATGTACATAATAAAATGGAAATAAATTTGTTTATTATTTATTTAATTTATTTGTATTCTTCATAGGTCGGGATGCTCGCCTCTTAGCAATATTTTTCAATCGTGAGGATAGCTTTTTTGTTTTTTTAGTTAGGATGAATAGGTGTTCGTAGGTTAATTTATGAAGAAAAAGAGAAATATATGTATTTTTAATGGCACAATCAGTTGCAGCCTATCAATCATGATAATATATTAATTCTCTTTCTTAATCTGCAACAAAGTTAAAGAAAATTCCTATTTGTGGCTTCGATGAATGAATCTAATTTCGGGTTTGATGTATATATTACTTGCATCCATCTCAGAACATAGTGCTGGAGGCTGGCCATCACTCCGTCTATCGCTGAATGGGAGTGGCTCGTGGCTGGGACCTACGGCGCTCTTTGGAGAAACCTATGTTCATCATTGTATATATAAATACATACATATATTAGAATGAGGTATCGCTGACGTATGTATGTACATCCCAGGATGATAAAATAAGTATTTTTTAAATTTCCCACCGCTGCTACTTATGTGTCTCCAGGATCGACGGCCGCCACCACTTGCGACACTAATTGAGCACAGAGACAGACCCCTTGAGCATGCTCCGGACCCGCAAGCAGTTCAATCAGAAGAAAAGTAGGTGCTTGAATAGCAACACAATTTTAATCAAGTCAAATCGATTGGACTACTGAGCTGCAGTTTCAAGCTATTAACATTATACAGGAGCTAAGCTAAACGAAAACAGAAGTTTCCAGTCACGTACTCGATATTCTATTCAGTATGTATCATCCGGGAATGCATTGTATTAGAAGCATACACTGGCTGACTATTTGTGTTTTGTTTAAATCGAATTTCGAATTGTTTTATATTTTGAATTGCGAATATTTTTCCCGCTAACGTTTATGTTGTTTCAATGTTAGTAATATTTTGATTAATTATACAAATCACTGCTATTTGCAATATTTTATTTTTAATTAGCTACCTATAATACTTTATTTGTGATGTTAATATAATCAAAAAATAATATTCTGATTCGTGGTATTGAGTGAAGGAAAACCCCGCAACAAATAAATTCAATCTTTTTTTTTTATAGTATAGGGCGACAAATGAGAAATCATAGCCTTTCTACGACTACCGATGCCCATGAACATCAGCATAACTACTATGCCGATGCGTTGCCCTCCTTTACACCTTCCGCTCAATGGGCCATTCTTTTGGTAGGTTTGGTACTACTTCGGTTCATAGTCAGGCTGTATGATGTGTTTCAACTTTAGTGAAAATTTCTCTCTACTAGGACGAAATGGGGTTAAAAGTTCTCATGGGAATCTATTTTTTTGCAAAATATCAAAACTATTAACCTACTGGTTAACATCGTATATTCAATGTAAACGACAATCGGTTTTTCGTTTGTGCAATCGTAAAAAACCGGTAAACGTTATTTATTGACGGTTTTTACGAGGAACGCCGCGACAAAGTTTGAAAGCCGGTAATTAAAGCGAAGGCTCCGCCGTCAAGATCAATAAGCATCTAATAAAACCGTTTTACACCCCGCACTTCCTTCCCGATACTTTTTGCGTGCGTATAATTAAATTTGCTTAGATATAGATTGCCTCCAATTGTTACGGTTTTGTTTCTTTTTATTACTGACGCGTTTCCTGTTGCGCGTTGAAGTATAAATATATTTCTAGTATATTTGCGATGTGCCTCGGCTTCGTCCGTAAATAACTAAATCTTTAGCTTAACAAATTATCGTACCTTCCTTGGCAATCCATGGGCGAAGAGCGCATAAAATCTATTCAGTAGATTTTTGGACAATCGACCACATGCAAGTGGACAGCTTTTGGGAACTTTGTTTTATAATGCTTATATTACATTATATATCACAACACATACATTAAGAGTGATAATAGATTTAAGTTGGTAGTGTCTGTAAACAAGCCCCTAACGAATCTGCTCGAAAGGTTTCTGGAGAAAGAACGCTCGTTTGACTTAGGGAGTAAGCTGGTGAGTGAGCGTTACAGTAACGAGGTTAACGGAAGTTGAGAGGGAGTATGAGTGAAGTGAAGAAAATAGAAAGAGCATGTTACGTTTCGTATATTAATGCAGGGGAAAAAGGAGAGGTGCTAGCACTCAATTTCTTTCTTTCTTCGTCTCATAACCACTGCATGAAATAAAGTAAAGTTAGTATTAAGTTTTACTTCATTCGTGTTGTCTAAAACACACTAGTATTTTTTTTGAATTTTGTTTGCATATGCAAATCTTTATCGTCATTCGACTCAACGTTTTATCTCATTAGTCCAACTTCATCTTCATACTTCCACGGAAACAAAACTTCCTACATTTTTATGGTCGTAGGTAGTAAATGTAGGTTTTTTATAGTATAGGGGGACAAACGAGGAATCGGATACTTTTCACGACTACCGACGCCCATTAACATCAGCATAATTATATTACTATGCCGATTCGTTGCCCTCCTTCCCCCATCCCAATGGGCCACAGGTTATTCACAAACCACACGAAACGCGACACTGAAGATGTCACTTTACGCCGGTATTATGTGAGCGAGAAGTACCTCCCCAGCCTTACAGGTCCAAATCCGCTGCAATGCAGCATGGCACTTCCAATTGCAGGATTCGCTCGTTTGTTAAATATAAAAAAAAATACAATCTTATCTTCAAATAAACGCGTGTAGCATTCGTTTTTTAAATCCGTAGTATCGACATTCCATATTCAAATATTCAAACGCTAACCGAATATTAAGTGCCATTATTTAGTCACAAAGGCTGTATATCGGATGAACGCTCAATTTCGGACCGGGCTGAGGCTGAAAAATATCAACAGCGCTTTCAAAACGTTGACAAGAACATAAAAGGTGTCCCAGTGTGAGTGGATAGTTGTGCCTTTATATGTTTTTGAGATAATTTATCGCTGCGTTTTTATTTGTACAGTTGAGTCTCAACGAATTATGAAGTTTTTTAATAATTTCGCCTTCAATTCTATGGCGTGAACTTTTTAGATAGATTATTGCGCGTGAATGGCTTGGTACTCCGTATTAATTTGGCTTATACACATGACATTACATCAACCGTGATGTTTCAAACCAATTCTTACTTTTTTTTAAGAACCACTGCAATGATTACATTAAAAATCCCGAGAACCTTTGATAAAATTTACAGGATATAAATAAAATTTACTCAACTATCCCGCAGTCGAATGCAATGCTGACGTGTGACATGAGACTGCGACATGCATCATATGTCGCAATGGTCAGATAAAATGAGGCGTCTGTAAAAAAAGTTTAACTTTAAAATTGTGATTAGGTTCATTCCTTTAGAATGGACACGATTGAAGTGAAAGGTGCGCAAGAGAAATGAGCATGGTAAAGCGTCACGCTGATGTTACGCTTGGCAAAGGGTAACGGAATCCTATTACTAAGAGTCTGATGTCCGTCTCTCCTCATGTCTGTCATCAAGCTGTATCTCATGAACAGCGATAGCTAGACCGAAATTTCTATAGATGATATATTAAAAATAAATAAATACTTTATAAAATAAATAAAAACACTGAACTGAAGACATTTAAATATAAGGAAGTGTGAAGTAAAAACATTGGAAACAAAAAAAACTCAATGGGACCAGGTGGGACCTCAGATATAGCCAGAACCTGATGACTCCTGACCCTGATTGATGACAGGGCCACCAATATTTCTTGCGATCTTGGCAGCGACGGATGAGTTAGTAATAAAAAAAACATAAATAATTATATAAAGATATATATTTTGACTCCACATACGAAGCACATAATATATTGATAAGTTATTTAGATAATCAAACTAAGTAAATACAAGTGAATAAAGAATAATGTTTATTAATACGTATTGCTATATTATTATTATTTATAGTATTATTATTGTTATATAAATCGAAACCGAGAGAGAGAGATATTTATTTATTTTTATACTCTATTTTCTATCTGTTGCTACCGCAGTAAATTAAAAAAAAAAAGGGTACATTAATGTTTTAAGTGGCTCCCATCAGTACTACTACTGAGCAGCTGTTTTGTACACCGCGTACCTTAGATTATTTCCGCACTCCAAAATATGAATAAATTGCAAGATGAAGGTGATAATTCGTCACCGACTGTACTGAGATATGAGTTCTGTAGTCTCTAGCGACCGAGACTGAGTGCAGCCGGCCCTGGGGTGTCTGTTGTACCCGGCCTCATGCTTTTATGCCGAATGTAATATTTAATCGAATCCGGCACTGTATTTATTATTGCAATATCTGTATTAGTTCTAATGTTGCTTGTAATATTTATTGTTCTTTTTACAGCATAGGGGGACAAACGAAAAATCGGGGCCTTTTTACGACTACCGACGCCTATGAACATCAGCATTATTACTATGCCGATGCGTTGCCCTCCTTTTGGACCGTCGGCTATTCACAAACCGCGATGCTGTCACTTTACGGCGGTTTCATGCGAGTGAGAGTTACCTCCACGATCGTGTCGGCCCAATTACAGCCCGGTCTGGATTTCCATGCAGCATGGAACTACCTCTTACTATATTTAACCGATCGGCGCAGTAGTAATGTAAGCAGGTACCGAGCGCGCTACGCCAGAGGTTCAAATCCCAATGTCAAATCACTTTATTTTTTAAGCACCAATTTAAAAAAATATACATTATAATCTATGACCTGGGGTCATAAACTATAATGTATATTTTTAAAATAAGAAACTTAAATATACGATTTTTTTTAATTTAT
>JAFELO010000418.1:168680-202518 GCA_017140195.1 Eumaeus atala | reverse complement strand
ATATATATATATATATATATATATATATATATGTTTGATTATATGACAAAGATATTTGTTGGCCCATGTTCCGCGGTGGACGGGGCAATAATGATGATGTACGTGTCGAGCTGTGAAAAAATACAACACGAAAGAAAAGCCGGAGCATTCCGCAACACCCAGGTGAAACAGATAAAATCTAACCCCGTATTCCCTTTAGGCTTGACGCTTGGACGTTATTCCGATATTCGCCGTGTATTTCGAGCGGATCGATATTCTTGTAGTAGTAAGTTAATACGACGATTTCTCTTAGTGTGCGTTAAATATAGTCTATTTGTTAGTTGTGAGCAACATTTTTTCACCGCATGTATGCATTTTTTTTTATAGAATAGGCTGGCAAACAAGCAATCGGAGTCTTTTAACGACTACCGGCGCCCATGAACATCTACATAATTACTGCGCCGATGCGTCGCCCTCCTTCACCCCCATGGGCTATTCACAAACAACACGAAACGCGACACTATACGGCGGTATCATGTGAGCGAGAGGTACCTCCCGGGTCGTGCCGGCCCAATTCCGTTGCATAGGAGGATGTAGTGTCATGCATTATGCATGGCACTACGTCATCCTATGCAGCATGTCACTACCTCTTCCTATATTAATATCATAACAATAATGAAGGAGAGCTTTGCTTTTTGACATATGTATTTATTTATACTAACATTGCAACAAAAGAAAAAGATTCTAAATATGTTTGTCATCTTTCACGTAAAATTTATTGAATGGATTTTAATGAAACGTTTCTATAATACGATTTAACTTACAAATAAGAATGGCACGTTGAGAAATTTGTGACCAATTCAAATGAGACTGGGCACAATAGAACATGTTTGATCAGGCGAGTGGTTCCCTTGGTATAGTCTATATCATCTTCTAAAGCTAATCTAAAGAATTTGTTTTTAAATGTACTAACCTCTGGAAGTACGGGTACAATTTGAAAAAATATATCAGCGTTACATAGCAATATCGAGGTAGGATTCACACCCGAGCAAAACGAGCGATGCGCAGGTTATGCAGGTGAAACCGAAAGGCATGGCGTTGTAAAGATCCGTTAATGAAACTTACACTGCGAACAAAGTCGCATATTACAAACATCCAGGTCAATGCGTAACAGACACTAGACGTTACCCGAGCATGTTTACGAGGTCCCGTGATAGCCTATTAATATCCCTCTGTGCCAAAAGCCCTCTGTGCTGATGGGATTACTGATGTGTATTATGGCTTTGTTATTTGTTATTACTGATGTTTGTACAAAACAAAAAGCTGAAGAGTTTTGTCTGTTTAAACGCGATAATCTTAAGAGCTACTGTCCCGAATTAAAATAATCTTTTTGTGTTGAATAGAACATTTATCGAGGAAGGCTTATATAGTCTACGACTCATAGGACCGCAGGTACGCGGGTGACACCTCGGGGAGATAACATTTCACAATGGGTGTTTAATATTTGCTGGTTTATGTTTTGTATTGTGTTTTTGTCGTCTGCTAACGTTTGCGCTTACGTTACTAGGATATTGGACCATCTGAGTGGCGCTTGTTACAGTATAGAAGGACAACCGAGTAATCGGAGCCTATTGACTACTACCGACGCCCATAGATATCCGCATAGTTTTCCTGCAAATGCATTGACTTTCTTTTCTCCTCCCCGCCAATGGGTCACCGGCTACTCACAAACCGCATGAAACGTGACGGTATAGCTTTCACTTTGCGATGGGATCATGAAAGCGAAATACTGGCTCGATTCCGTTGCAATTCAGCATGAAACTACCTCTGCCTAAATGTTTGTAGGGTTGTGATACTCGAAAGATAATTGACATATGAAATACTTGTCGCTCCTCAGGGTCTCATCCGCGCTTAATCTATCTCGAGGAAACCATAAAATTTTTCGGTCGTAATTTTTATGATATTCCAGATTGTAATCTAAATCGGTGCCAGCCAAATCCGTGCAGTGCGTTAATTATTACGCATGCAATAATGATAAGTATACACACTTTCGCGTTTATAGTACTACGTCCCGCGGTTTTACCAGCGTAAGATCTATCTCAGAGGAAGGGCAAGCAGAATAAAAAGGTATAACGTAGGACGTTGTTCCAAATGGCAATGTATATAGTGCCAAAATCAAATCTGATTAGCAGTTTTGCGTGAAAAATATAAAACATACACACAAACTGTCGCACTTATAACATATAATGTGACTCATTATAAGTAGTCTTCTTGTTGACTCGTTTTTTTTTCCTTTGTACACAGTTGCATGATTACATTAATTTATTTTTTTTTTGGATGAGGGAAACCAAGGCGTCCTCGTAGCATTTTTAATTTTCTTGGATTTCCACCGCGACATGTCTTGCCCATAATAGAAAAACATATACATCGTGAATTATAAGTTGCATATTTTTTAGGACACCTTAGGTAATGTTCCTTTGTAACCAACCAATAAAACGTAAATATTGCATAAGTACATAGGAAACATCGCCGAATGTCACATACATATTCGGAATCAGAACCGAGTACTGAATGCGCTCTGTGATTTTGTACAGTGTCTTACAAACACACTGTCAGAAGACGAAACTATTTACGTACAGCTTAGTTTAATACTTCTCAATTTGGGCAGGAGGTGCCATTCATTACAAGCTATCCAAAACGAATGTTACTTATAATTTTGCAAATTTACTGATATTGACACTTATTATTTACATCAGATATCTGAGACAAGTTTGTAAAGAAATCCTCGCGGCTTCCTGTGTTCTTTGTGGGGCACACATTTTGTAATAAAAGCTTAGGAATAACAAAATCAACGTATAGAGCGCGAAGGAAGAAAAATTTAATAACAGATGTCAAATGAACAAAGTAAAAACTCTACGAGCAGAAAAAGTTTGCACAAAAACTACGTCAAAGTGGAAAACTAATCTAAACCAGAAAATCTGTGTCTGTCGATTCTGATGACGAAACCCCGCGCGCGACAGCCTAGGTACATGAAAATATTCCCAATTCTACGTTATTTTTGCCCTGGGTCTTTTAGTTTTTATTATTAGCTACATACCCAGAGTCCAGATTTTAATTTTTCTTTATATTTGTTATATGCTGCATTTGGGCGATATATACGTGAGTCGTGTAAAAAGATATTTTAGGTGATTCGGCTTAAGTATTCCGAAAGGAAGACGGCAAGAAACGCTACAGCCTAACCGCCACTTATTGCCAGAGCTACGCGAGGGAGAAGGGAGAAGTATGTAATGCGAGTCCCCTATTGTGACATTGGAAAATATGTCAATTTCATGCTAATACCCAGCGTTTCCTTTTCCGGAAGATTGGCCAAATGAAACGTCTGGGTCGCTTGGATTCCAATCATGAGAACTACTGAGCACGTACCTTTCCCAGGACAATATTCAGCCACTCTCATTACGCATTCTGAGCGGCAGTTTTGTGCCACTCGAAAGATTTAAAGAACATATGAAGTGGGATTGACGGATGTTACTAAGAGATAAGTGCATATTTTATTCGACTGTGAAAGACTTAGAAATTGGGTAATGCTTTTCACCACATGTAGATTGTTGTTGCATGAACGGTTAGACACATTTCAACGTAACAGTGACCTTAGGTTCGCCTTGATAATGCCGGTGAATTGAAATGTAAAAACAATTCGCAGATTATTCTTGCAAGTTTTTGTAATAGGCAAAGGTGGTTCCATTTGGTAACTACCGACACATATGCAGATTGTTCACCTTCAACCCACCCCAGATAGGCTATCTGTCACTGACTATGTCATGTCACTATCTTTTACTTTGCATTTACATTACAAACCAATGGGCCATTAAGGTTCTGGAGTGGAGGCCGCGTTTAGGAAAACGAAGTGTTTATCTAATTATTTGACTTGCCCGACGTTTCAGAAGCTTTACAGCAACCATGGTCACGGGTGGACCCGATTATTATAATGAGTAACATTCGCGTCAATTTAAGACATAAATAAACGAAGTGCCGGTCGACAGTTCACCTAAAGGGAAGACGATCTCCGTGCAGTAGCTGGTTCGGGATGGATGCGAGTAGCAGAAGTTCATTGAAAGAGGCATTTGTCCTGCAGTGGACCCATAAGGGCTGACATTGATGATGATTATGATGACTACCAATGTTGTACTTACGACAATTATGTCACAAATTATTTCTATTACAATCTCGAAACAATGTATTTCAGGAAATGTATAGTTATAGGCGCTAACAATTGTTACGATTGTCTCAATTAAAACAAACCCAGGTTACAACAAGTTTCGAAACAAACGGCTCAGCTAATCAGATGAGACACGCACAATGGCTGAATTAACATGAAACGCGTACATTTTCTATAACAAACTGAACTTAAAATAATTTTGTGTTTCAAACCGATAAATGAAATTCGATAAATGAAAAAAAAAAAGCCCGAGGCTTTTTCTTTAGACTGGCTTGAACCACCACTCTTTCCCACCGCTGTTCCTCCTGTGTCGCCAGGGTCGAGAGCTACCACTTTGACTCTTTGTTATGATAGCAGGGAGCCCGAGGGAAAAGCTAAAAAGTGTCCTGAGACTCGGCAACAAATTTAACCGATAAAGAATAGGAGGAGTAGGAAGTAATTCCTTTGGATTGTGATACAGCGAATAAGGAAGGGTAACGTACATACAAATCACCTTCACCATTTCGACGTACAGTCTACTACCGTGCGCTTTAGGCGAAATTTCCTCCCCTGGATTACTTTTTTCTGAAATCTACCGCCACCCTCGGTATTACTCGAGATAAAATTTTTACATATTTAGACTATACTAACTTCCATGAGTTATTTCAAAATTTTATCTCCGGCAGCCAGTAGGTCGATAGGTGGAATTTTGAAAACGGCCGTCAAGAATAGATTATCATATCTCAAAGGCCGGCAATGCAACTGTAAAATCATCTGTGTCGCAGTTGTCTGTAGGCGTCGGAGATAACTGATCCTTCGATTATACTACTGACTGTTCCCACCTTATTCTAAAAAGTAATAATATAAACATTCGTGCCTAATTATATACCCATATTTCTATAGAGGTGTCTGGCCTTTTTTCGAGACTACATGCACGATCCTTATTTTTACACATGTTTACAATAGAAAAAAAAATGAGTTTTCATTATTTAAATCTTATTTCTTTTCCAGATATACGAGACACCGGAGGGTAGCCGACCTAAGAAATGGTCTTCAAAATTAAAACTTAACACTTCTGGTAGTTCCAAATCTTCGGACAAATCACCTGACAGTCCATACATGTATGGCACTATTAGCGGTCAAGGAGGATCAGCTCTATCCAAATCAATGAAGTATGCGGAAACATTCTTATATGGGTCCGTAAGGACTCAAACACCACCGACGAGGACTAATGCATTTCCAACTTACCCAGAGGTACCTGGGCCTGTTTTAATCAGTACTCCACAAAAACCTACTCCACATAATTATGCTGTTATTCTATGTTCCTGTCCCGAGTATTTAAATGGTACCAAGAAAACAAGCTCAACCAAAGTCAGTATATGTAAGAAATGTAAAGGATCTCGATTACCTTTGACTATAGCGGAAAGTCCCAGGTTACTTGTTGGAGGTACCGTAAGAGGACCACAGCTTAACCGCGATGCAGGATTAATGCGCGCCGGAACGGTGCGCGTGCAAAGTACCAAGTCGCGACCCAGTATACTGAAAGCAAATGGAGATACTGATCCATACGATTTAATGCGACGTAGCAGGCTTATCCCACCACATGAAACTCGAATTGGTAGTCAATTCTCAGTCAGTAGGTCACGTGCCAAAAGTATAAGTCCATGTAGAGTGAAGGCTAAGAAATTAAGTCCTGAAACACCTCTTAAGAATAGGAGTAAATCAGTAAGTCGTGTAAATGAAGTTTGGATAGATGAAGAAGCAAATGCAAATGAATCTAAAAAGTCGATTTTGTCCTGTGACATTAATCCATACGACTTAGTTAAGTGTAATGATGCTGTTATGTCAATGGCAGAAATAGAAATGGAAGATGCATTTTCAGAAATATTCGAAGGATCTAATAAAGATGGAAATCGCTCTGCTACAAATTTAAAGCCTGATGTGCATGTGAAAGCAATTGGTGGACAAAGAATAAGGGTTTCTAACGAGGGAAACAGCAGCAATGAAGCATCAGTGTACGATCCCGTTAATTATGATCTCAACCCTTATGACTTTAAATCAAATGATATGTCCTCAGCGCTATCATTGCCCAATATAAAAAGTGAAAATAATAAATTAGGTTTCCCAAGTAAAAGTAACATTAAGAAATTGGGAGTGACATCCACTGCAATTCGTACTAAACAAAAGAGTGCATCACCAAAACGACCACCTAGAAGAGTTAGAACCTTTAGGACGGATGAAGATAGTGAAAGTGATAATCAACGTGCCCCAGATAAATTATTTAATAAAAAAACATTAAATGACACTCTTCGTAATTCAAAATATAAACACAGCAATGCAGACGCGATAAAATCTATCTTAAAGAAACCAAAAAGCTTGGAACAGGATAAGAACACTTTAAAAATGGAAACGCACGAAAACCAAGCTGGCAATAAAACTGTAAATTCTCAATTTTACTTGCCTAAGCCTAAAGAAAAGAGATTACTTGCAGCCCAAAATATATCTCAGAGAAAACGTGTTCAATTCCTCGTGGAAAAAGAAGAGACGAAGATAATTTACACCGCAGATCTCAATCTTCAGAATATTGGTAAAGAAGAAAATGAAATTTTGGAAACAAATAATGATAATCAAGGAAAAGTGGAAGGTACAATTGAAAACGTGGAGGATACTTCTGGTTCAAATTTTGCAGCAAGTCAAGATTTAACGACTGATAGGGAGCCGCCAGATTCACAGTTTTATGAAGATGTGGAACCTACAATTTGTAGTGAAAATAATTGTGCTGAGAACATAAATAATACAAAAGCTAACACACAAGATATCAACACAAGTAACGAAGGTATGTTTTTTATTACATTGTTTGTCTTTATTTATGTGAGAGTACAATAATGTACTTGCAAATAAATATAAGTTATTTGGTCAAGCTCTACTAGAGTGTACCGATTATATTTAAGTAAATATTTTATAAACTCTTATTAATTTTTATATATTTTGTTTTAGATAATAACCTTCCAAAGATAAAAACGTTACGACGATCTGAATCAGAACGCATGGCTCCAGCAATAATAATTAACCCTCCAAAGTTTCTAGATACTATGGCGCTACGTTCTAAGTCTAAACATTGTCACACGAGCCAAGTATTTCTGCAGTTTGTGAACGAGGCAGATTCTTTTATCCCGCAACCTCAGGAAAGTGACCAATCTCTTAGAGGCGGACTTGAAACAGCTAGTAATGAAGTGGCCAGCAACGACATTGATGCAGGAAATCTTAGTGACACAAGTGAAATCACTAGTAATGTATTAAATAATCTCCGTTGTGGTATTAATGGATCACCCGAGCCTCCACCCAGATTAAAAACTAAAACAAAGAAACACAACTACGTGAAAACAAGATTTGTGCGAAATAATTCATCAAGTTCCACTAGTGATGAGTGGTCTGATACAAACGACACTGAACAAAAAACTATTTTAAGAGTGAAGCAATTTGATTCAGATGACTGTGATGAGTTGAAAAATAAACTATCCTCAGTGGAAATCGATTCTAGAAAAACATCAATACAAATTAATGGAAATGATTGTTATTCTACAATGAATGTTAGCAGTGATACTCCTATTTACTTGTCATCTGTAGTGGTAAATGATGATTCTGGTAATACTTGTAATACATACCAAACTGGAACTACTGTAACTATAAGTGTCGGAACACCCGAGAGCGAATTTAAAAAATCTAAAAGTCGAATATATATTGGAGGAATGTTTACTGGAGCAAATAGTACAAAAGAAGATGCGAACACTTATGAAGAATTTTACAGTAATGATTACAAAAATGGGAAATACGATGATTTGAATAGGAACCTTATGACATCAATTCTTAATGATCCAGTTGAGGCAGTAAGACGCAATTTGATTCCTCATGTTTGTGGAAAGAAGGATGATCTATACAATAACAGCAACGGTGATCAACTTGAAAGTGGAAACTTTGTTACTAAATTGTTTAATGACCCTTTCTTCTCTCACTTAGCCGAAGGGCTAGACTCCAATCTGGTTAAGAAGTTAATAGAAAATTCACTAATGAAACTCCAAGAAGTTAAACAACAAGAAGGGACAGAAAGCAGCAAGGCTACATTAGAAAAATTAATAGAAAGTTCTCTAATTAATTTGAAAGAGGAAGTTTCCAAGAATGAAACCGAGATAACTAAATTAAAAGAGACTGAACATATTAAAGAAAATGATGAACGAAATTCAAATAATAGTTCACCAGAAAATGATAATTGCTGCTCTGCTCCCTATGAAAGTATGGAGTATGAAAGCGGTGCAATAGGTGTTTTATCAGACCTTGAACCACTGTCAGATTGTTATAATGCATCAGCAAGTGAGTTATCTACTGAAGACGATACAAATTCCACAAGATCAAAATTCTATCAAATGCTAGTTGACGCAGCTATATGTGATCTAGAAACGGCTAATAACACTGACGACGATCATCACTATGAAGCTATACGGCTTAACAGTGATCCCATATATGAAGAAATAGGAGACATGCCTCCACCCTTACCAATTAACCCCCCACCAAACTCATTGATGCTATTAGACGATGAAAAGCGTAGTGGTTCTCGATCTATATTTGAAGGAGCATCCAAGTATGATATTCTATCGTATTTAGTTGATGCTAAAGAAAGAGGTATAGATGATGAAGAAACCTATATCACGAATTACGTCAACGAAAACGAATCATCGGCAATGATGGATGAATCAAAAGAAAATAATAATTCCTCAGTTATCAAATCACATATTTCTAGTAACACCAGTCAACTTTCAAACACCTCTGATTCTAGTGAAGATAACTCACTAATTATTCATCCAGAAATTTTGGAAAAATCTGTTATTTGCAAAAAGACATCCGCAGAAATCGAACGAAATGACTCTGGCGTTGGATCAGAAACTAGCAAGTCGTCTAGAAGCAGGCTACAGGGAAAAATTGCACCCAATAATATGATAAGTGACAAAGATGCGGCCATACACCTGTGTGAAGATTGTGATACCGCAGTGGAGACTCAAATTACTGAACAAGGTAACATGTTTACAACAAAACTACTTCTTCTTACTAGCCTTATCCCGTTTCTTTACCAGTTGATATCGTGGTCGGCTACCTAATCTAAGGGATTTGTTCAGGGCGCCAGTTTTTACATAGAGCGACTGCCGTCTGACCTCTGTAACCCACAAGAGAAACTAAGCCCCATCCTACATTAGGTCGAATTTGAATACACGAATCCGGGTTTCCTCACGATGTTTTCCTTCACAGTAAAAGCACTCAGAAAGTGTACTTATTTTAGAAAAATACATAGCCAAGATCCCACCCCGGCTAACGGGGTGGGTTGTGCGCTAACCACTAGGTCACTGAAGCTCGTATATGCAATGAAAGACCTACGGTGCACAGTTTATTAATGCTTCTTCTTACAGGTTCCATATTTGCTCCACTGGTTTGTCGAAAATGTTCCAAAAAGCGGGCAGAACGAAAGGAAATTATTACGGAAATTGTAGAAACTGAAGAGAAATATGGTCGTGACCTACTCATCATTCTTGAGGAATTCTATAAACCTATGTTAGTAGCGGGACTTCTTACCCATGAACAACTAAGCGCCATATTTTTAAATGTAGAAGAACTAATAGAAAACAATCAGGTTTTGTCGGAAAAACTAAGAGATGGACTTGAAATAGCTGTCGAACAAGGAGACGAGGTAGGAATACGTACACATGCTATAGAAGAAATTTATAGATATACTGTACTACAAAATTTTCCAGTACGTCTTTTAACTTTTGTGATTTCGATAATTCAGTAATTTCTAAGATGTAATGTAACTAAATAATGTTGATAAATAATGAACATACAAACTATTTACTATATGCATAGTTTTACTCATTTTATACTTACTGCGATGACTTAATAACCCAAACGAAGTCTTGCTCTTTGACACTAAAATAACACTAGAAGACTGTTGTCTGTTCTGGGCAATTTTATGCTAATAAGCGAGTACTTTGATGATAGACGTAAAATACCTAATCAATGTATAATATATTTTTATAATTTCAGGATTTATTAACGGTCAACGTAGGAAAGATTCTTCTGGAATGTTCCGGCATGCTGACAGCGTTCCAGTCATACTGCGTCAAGCAGGCTGGAGCAGCCTTGCTGTTGGCAGGTCTTGAGAAGGAGAAGGAGCTTCTGAGGATATTCTTGCGCGTCTCGCAAATGGAAAATGCGGTTCTGAGAAGAATGAACCTCAACTCATTCCTCATGGTAAATAAATTCTTTAGTTTGATAGGCAAGATTTTAATGGTCTCCAGTGCTTTGACTAGTTGGCTGGTTAATTTGACCACACCACTCAACGCATGCATGCACCAATGAGTGCATATCTTATATTTTTCATGTTTTTTAAAGTCCTTAAATTTGTCGGCACCGAATATAACATACCTCCAATAGCTAATCATATGTCATAGATAATAAAATAGAATCCTCTATCTCTAGTTCCTCTACACATTCGCTACGGACTTCTCTCTTATCCTTATTCTTCAAATTGAATGCAAATTTACAATTCTTTGATTTAGAATAAGAACACCCGATGGTATTATTTACCGATAATGGTATATTTCCAGTTTAGACAAGGTATTGATGGGATTGCACCTACAAATAATTACAAACCATAGCGATTGTCAATGTCTTATAGCTGTAATCCCGTTTATTTTTCTTTTATTGTACAATAAATCATTTTGATTTTGGATTTTCTGATACTTTGCTAATGTACTTTTCTCTATTTTGTTATGTATTCTCCAGCACTGTATACTACGACGTGTCACTTTAATATTATGGTAACACTTTTCCAGGTACCAGTCCAACGCGTGACAAAATATCCACTCCTTCTCTCGCGATTGTACCGCGCGACCGCGTCCTGTGCGTCCGAAAGGGAGGACGTGCGAAGTGCGCAACGCTGCGTGGAGTCGCGACTTGAGGAGATCAATGCAGCCGCGGCGGCTGCGGCGGCGGCGGCGAGGGACGTCCCTCTGTGGAGACGGCTGGCCGCGGCGAGGCGCACTGCACATGATTTGCACGTCGCTGACATACGCCTGAGGAAAATGGCGGTTGACGTTTTGGACTGGAATCATGATGACGCTAGGTAGGCTCTTCTATCATTCTAGAAAGAAAGAAAACGTTTATTTGACTGCAACACAAGAGATAAAGATCCTGAGGTATTGCAGGCTGTCCCACTACCAATAGCCCAGTTAGACAGGACCGGAGAGTTTTCTCGCTCATACAACACCGGCATAAATAGAGGTTGATAGTAGACAACGAAAACGCATCTTCACAAAACATGGTTGTGTGGATATTTAAGGGCATATGTAGTCACCAATAACTAAAATAAATCAACATGTGAGCATTACGTGTGAGTGCGATTCAAGGCGCCCACAAACTATAAGGGACTAAAACATAGTTACTCTATTATCTAGTCTCGCATGCGCATAGAAAAGAAGGAAAAAAGAGAGGACATACAGTGTGCTACATTTGCTGTCCCTTTCGACATAGACTGCTGCGTAGGCTGGCTTCCCTTCTCAATCTATGTTATATCTCTGGATGCACCAGATATCGAATCTATTTAGAATTGATCAAGGATAATACGAGATTTCTTATCTTTATTTGCCCATTATGAAAATAGTTTTAGCGATATCACATAATTTCTTAGTTCTAGTATTAATTATATTTTGAAATAAAAGATTTCTTTAAATCAGAAATATAATTAGCGCTGTTTTGCAACTTACCTCTTCCCGTTGTAATTCATTGTGAACGGGACAAATTATACTATTGGGTACCATGGGAAGACACTCAATTGGTGTAAAGTATAAGCGAAGGTGTAGGAGGAATTCCATGATACCACATGAAGCCGCTCGATAGGTTCTGCCGCGTTTGAGAGTCTGGTGAACTATTTATCTGCAGATGCGAATGTTTATGGGCGCCAGTAGTCACGAAACCCGCACCGAGTGCTCGTTTCTTTAGGCAATCACTTTTTTTTTATTGTTTACGTTTGCTGATTTATCTGCAATAACTTCAACTTTTTCTAGTCGCTTCTCTTTGCTAACGACACACACATCTTTTAAATCCGGATATATTAAATGGATGCTTGGATAAACCTAAAAACTTTAACTCAGTCTCGCCCGGTTGTGTAGCTATAAGTTGCACAGCTAGTTGTTGTCGATGCTTGAAAAATATTGTTTGCATTTATAAAATAAACGTTGTATTTTCAATCCTGGCGAAGCTAAGTGATGTTTTGATAATTATAAAAATGTTTCATTGGGTCAGGTCTGCTAAAAGTACATGAAAAATTCTCTGCTCTGTCTCTCACAACCGTGTTCTGTCCCACTTTACAAAGTTATCACTGCGTTATCTGTCCATCCTACGCCCGTATGCGAGGCGCGATGATACAAAGTATTACATGTTGTGAAATTACAGTACCTCACATGTTTATGTTCTGCAACAGAAAGCATTAGACAACTGTAAGTAACATAACATTTTCCTTTCATTTAATTTGCTATTATTAATTAAAACAGAAACACAAATAGTCATTGTTAATTGACAAAAATGTTTACCTAATCTGCAAGGAATAGATTTTGTTCTTACCTTGTCTACTGTATATTTTTATAATTTAACGGAACAAGCAAGCAGTCGGGATTTTTGGCGACTACCGATACCAATGGAATCGACATTATAATTATGCAGATGTGTCGTCCTCTCCTCCTCCAGCGGGCCACCGGATACAGAAAAGCGCACGGAACGCATAGCTGTTACTTTCCGGTGGTACTGTGCGTGCGAGAGGTCCTTCGGCCTCCCCGATCGTGCCGGAGCAATAAGGCTCCATTCCACTACTTCTTAGTGAAGCTAAGTTAAGGAACTTAACTAAAAGGCAAGGTGTGGAGGGGAGGAGGAAGAGCAACGCTGACAATAGTGTGGATGTTTATGGACGTCTGTAGTCGTCAAAGGGCTACAATTGCTCGTTCGCCGCCCTAAACTATAGGAGTAATGAGTCGCTTTCGCTCATCACTTGCAGGCCCGATCGGTAATTATCGCTACCGTCGTTAACGGCAAGTATTCTCGAGGGCGCGTGTCGGTGCTAAATGAGTTCCACACGTGAATAGCGATTGCCGCTTTTAATTTATAGTTTTACACGATTACGTAGCGTACGGTAATTTGAATGAAGCCAAACGATAGCAACTGAGCGATGGTTCCGCCATATTTATGGATATTTATCCGCATAAAGTGAATGTAGACGATTAGCCTTTTTATGTCTAAGGGGAACAAATCCATTAAAATGCAGATGCCAACGGTTCTACACAAACACACGAGACGCGACAGTCACTTTACGGCGATGCCATGCGAGCGAGACGTACCTTCCTAGTCGCGCCGGACCAATTCGGCTGCAATGCAGCATTGCATTATCTCTTGTAAAAGTTCCAATCCACCACGATTGCCCCTCTTTCAAAGTGCACAGCACACGACAGGCCTGTCGCTTCACGCCAGTCTTATGTGACCGAAATTTTGCTTCGAAGATCCGAAACACTATTTCTAACAAAATGCTGTGCAGCTCGGGTGCGATGGCACAAAACACCTTTTTTTTTTAAACAAAATGCTGACTAGGAAATGATTCGTTGCAAGGTTCGCGATGGAAGGCAAGCTGCTGTTCACGCAGCCGAACGACAACAACTGGCGCAAAGGGCGGACGATCAAACTGATGCCGATTAACGCCCTCTTGGTAACCAATGGAAAGGTACGACATTCTTTTTTCTACGAAACGTGCACACTTCGGCAAATAACTCATAACATTGCAGTTAAATCTCATTCAGGTAAAAAGTAAAAATCACAAAAACTGTTTAGCCAAACTTAGCCAATTAAGTTATTTCAACTGTAGCCCAAAAGATATTTCAACTGTTTAAGCCAAACATCGACCACAGGAAGTCGCAAGATATCCCTAACTATTTCAAACAAACATAGCCTACCTAAATAAGTATCATAAATATCTCACAAAATGTTATAATTCTTTCAGCCAAGCTTATCCCACCCACCTAAGTATCTCACAAAATATTTTAACTATTTCAGCGAAACATGGCACATAGTATCTCACAGGAACTCACAACACAGTATCTCACAGGATATCCTAATTATTTCAGCCAAACATAGCCCACAAAACGAACGAAATCCGCGAAACGCGGGAAGCGCGCGACCGCGAGGCGCGGGAACGCGAAGGCGACGCGTTGTTCGCGCGTAGCGGCGTACGCGAGGCGGCGCTCCTGCTGGTGCGCGAGAAGGCCGGCCGCTACACGCTACAGCGCGAGCCGCTGTTCCTCGACCGCTGCGTCGTCGCCGCCGACCACGAGCCCGAACACTTCTTCGAGGTCCACGAGATAACCACCAAGGACTCCTTTATATTCAAGGTGACGTCTCAGCTGTCTATATTTTAACGGACATTTTCATCATTTTTTACGTCAGCGCAAATTGCGCGAAATATGGCTCTTGACCACAAACACACACGAAATAACTACTCGTTTATTCTTAAGCCCACTGATCTTAATATCATTTATATATTAAATGGATAGTAGAAATATATCCCAGAACTGAGTGCAAAATCATAAACTAAACATAACACCAGATAGCATAACATCAGGATCAATACTTTTTGCGTTAATCGGAAAAACCGAATAATCATAAGTGTTCGGGTACTTTTAATAAACCCGTGACCATGATAGCTGTAAGCTTTTGAGACCTGTACGCTTGTTAAATGATTAAACAAAAAGCGATAAAATCATTAAAAGTAGTTTTATTGTAATCGAAGTGAATATTGAAGTTGAAAATTGTCAGATCATGATGTCCTAAGTTTACGCGAATGTTACTCCTTACAATAAAACTACTTTTAGGGATTTTATCGCATGAACCATGGACATGACCATGGTTACTGTAAAGCTTGTGAAACGTTGGGCTAGTTAAATAATTAAATAAACAGCGATGAAATCCGTAAAAGTAGTTTTATTGTAATTGCACGATCCATTAAATGAAACGTAGCATAATCCGAGTAAGTTGTGCGGTCACCATGCTCGGCGCTCCCGTAGATTCACCGCGAACCATTGCACTTTAGAGCGGGTGCCGCGCTCGTTTGCGATATATTTGCAACGCTCGTTTACATTTCATCTATTTTAAAAAGTTATATTATGTGTATTAAGGAATTAACCGCGAACTTTTTAATTTTGCAACTATAGCAAATGTAACTTTCACCTATAATTTGTAAGAGGTTTTCGTTCTGAACGAGTCCGGTCTGACCAAGGAGGCACTTCTCGCTTATATAATACTGAAGATAAAAAATGCACGATGACAACAAAATATTTCGGCTGCAATCCAATTTGTCTTTAACCAGCTATTACTAAATGCTATCCCAAGCGACATAAAAATCACTATACTCTAGTATATATCTTTGCAGGCGGAAGAAGGTACGAGGACGAGGACGTGGTACCGCCAACTGCAGTACCACGCGCAGGGCGCGGGCGCCTGGAGGAAGAGGCGGAACGCGCTCGCGAATATCATGATCAACCCCATGCTGACGAGGAACTAGCCGTCACACCGGAAATGTTACAACCGACATTGATCTTTACAATGCATGGATGGCAGTGGCGAATTCAAGGGAGCTCGAGCAACTGATCACTCTTAGATTACCTTATATAAATCTATATACTTTAAATCCTTCACTTGGTTTGGCTGACGATCTCAATTAGATATATTTCAACACAACAACACTCAAGCTTAATTTATTTAGCTTAAGGTATCTAAATTAGTAACAAGATTGTCACATAGAATAGAAAACTCAACAATAGCCTGACAAGCAATAGCCGTCAAATAAAATGCCATAGAGGAAAGATTTATATATCTTAATTTCTGTTTTTGATTCAGTAAAGGTAAATAGATTAAAATCATTTATATATGTTCCAATATACATTACATAACATTTCAATAAATTGCAATCAGCAGGCGAATAATTAGCAAGTAGCTAATGATGATAGATATACATTGATTTTTTTCTTTCAAAGCGAAAGACAATATAATGATCCTCATACTATTAATTTCCATCCGCATTCCATGCACAAGATCAGTGGCAGTTGACAGACGCGCCATCATTTTTAAATAACAGTTTTAGTCGCAAAACATTGCCAGAATTACATTTAAATTTACTAAACCCGCCTGAACTGCAAGAAGCATTTTCGTTAAATATAATTTTATATATGCGTGCTTTATATAAATGTTTCACTGCCAATTTCTTGCTTGGTCATAAGGCGTAGTGAATAACCGATAACTTAGTTAAAACCGATTTTCTATAAGTTATGTTATGTTGAACTGAAATCTACTGTGGGCTTGTTAATAACCTATATATGTATGAGTTATGCATATTTTCGAATATTTATACTTTTGTAAAAATTATAGAGCAATTCATTCTCTTCATTGATTTGTTATATATAATTTCGATTCCATTTCCATAAAGTCCTTTTAAATTATTGCGTTAATGCCAGGGCCGTATTAGGTATCAATATTTTATGATAAAATCCTTGTTAATCCTTAAAAAACGGAGAAAACCAAAGGATGTTCTTATCTTTATTAACTTTATTTCTTTTCAATATAAATACGAATCACACTCAGACTTGTACTTTTTAATGTGTTTTAGATTTTAATTAAAGGTAATGCGGTTACTTTGGTTCGTTATAATTTTACTTTTTTAAAATGCCACTAGGTTTATCTTAGCATATACCAAAATATAGCTTATTAAATCGTGCCCTATTTTGTTAATATAACATTATTATAGTATAAAAGAGAATTGTTAACTTTAATAGCTGTGATATCCAGATTAAATTGAAAAAAAAAAAAAGTTTTTTTTTCTGAAAAAAAAAAGGTGTAATTATGTAAAAGGTTAACTGTTCAAACATAATGTAGCATCCTGACTAGTCTTAAGATAGAAGTAATAAAATAAATTTAGTTTATTATTATTATTGAAATGTATTTATTGTATTATTATATTATGTTTAATTCGCTTGATTATCGAATTTTAGAAAAGGTTTATGTGTAATTAATAATTAGTGAATGGAATAATAAAATAAATTAATTATGAAATGTCTTATTATTTTCTAACCATAGATAGCAGATACTCTCACTTAGCATCTAGATGTTAAGTGACTAGTGATGTTAACATTGATGGCTTTTAGTGATCACATCTTACTCGATACCACCGTAAAGTGACAGCAGCGCCTTAACTTTGTTCTTGAGTTTACTGTAGTGGAAAGAGGACAACGCGACGGTAGTTTTTATAAGAGGAGCCTTATGTGAGAATGATTTTTTTATTACCCCTTTTCACGAAAACTGCGCAGACAATATGTAATTTTGCTTAACTTGTAGTTAACGTGCAGGAGAAGTGCAGAACGCTAATGTCTTTATATAATATGCATAACATTGTATAATTTTAATTTTAAAATGTTTCCCACACTACGGTGTGCAAACAATGTTAAAACTTCTCTAGTACATAATTTGTCACACTGTCAGTTTGACGATCGAACACGTGTATATGACTTTTAGTTTTATTATATAACACCCATAGAAAGGTTTAGTAGTTAGTAGTAATAATAAGTAAGGTAGGGCGGCTTTGTTCGTGGAAATCTATTAGTTCATCTTAATTTCATCTCAAGAATAATCTAATATTTCCAACATAAGCTACACTAACAATGGCGTAGATACATCTGACATTAGTGACATTTATTGAAGGGCGCCCTCTTGGTATAGGATTGTCAACCTATAGTAAAACTAGACACAGAGTTTTAATTTATGCCCACTATATGTTGTTATTCTAACTTATTTTATTTCTTATGAAATCTATGTTTTTTTTATTCTATTGACAGTGATTTGGTACAAAACCACACCTCAAGTGGACCGTCTCCTTTGACACAGGCTATATATAATCTGGAATAACCTAAAAATACTTTGATATCCCGAAAAATAATATTGTTTCCTTGGGTAATTTATGCGGATGAAACTGGTAATAGCTAGCTTAAAATATGTCTAATATAATAGTGGTCTGATTATATGAACGCAATAAATAAGATTATTAATTTTACACCATGTTATGTTCTAAACCGAAATGATATAAATTTGTATAAGCGTAACATTCGAGACAGTATTAATACGAATATGAAATTCCTCGGGGAGAAATCTAAAGCGGGTTACAGCTAATTTCCTTAACATACCTTCTTGACAGTGCTAAATAATGTAATTATAAACGTTTAACTAATTTCACACGGAATTCTCTGGGTTTTAGTTTATCTATCATCATCATTTTCTCCCTAAAATCCCTGGCGCAGGCAGGAAATATTCATAGTCCTAAAACTTCTATCATCAGTTAGAGGACGTGCATGCTTGATGCTTCCCCCAAAAAGTGCCAGAAGTCACGGCCAAGGTTTACTTGAATGCAAGCTGTTCACCACGTTCAACCTTAAGATTATCAAAGTACCTTGTTAACCAAGACGTCATACCGCCATCATCTAGTTAGACGCCTCCAAAAACTCCATCTTCTGCTGCCACCATTCGTGTACCTATCTTCTCTGGCGGTTACATTGTGGTCACGACAGAATCGCTGAAATGTTTTCAGAAGATGCTCGAATACCTCAATAAAATAAAGTCTGAAAATAAACATGGCATAAGTTATATTCAACTTTCATGTGATATAGATCTTCGCTTAAAATAATGAGTTTCGAAAATATCTCGAAGTCATTGGAAACAAAGCTAGGTTGAAACGAGTTTGCTAGACAAAGGGATAAAATCGGTAGTGCCTTTTTATTTTTCGTGTAGTTATCTAGTTTCTATATCCCCTCATAGAGGGCTCTATAAGAGGCCTCCGGAAGATCGCGAAGTGTGCAAGTTTGCTCCAGCTGATTGGTGACTAGCGGGTGGTGCGTCTATCTAAATGTTATAATAATTAATGAAATCATATATTTTTTTCTTATTATAAAGCTAGCGAGAGGTACTTTCCCTGTGTTGCCGTTTCGTTTCGGCTGCAATGCACTTCTCACTAAACTGTGTGGTCATACCTACCTACCCAAGTACCTTCTAATTATATTAGTTATCTGCTATAGTAACAACGGTTACTATAGGACACGTCGGGCGACGATCCAGGTGACATTATGTCGATAGAGGGACAGACCCCCTTCCTCGCAGACAGGGGCGTCCGTAGCCGTCCGGTAGCGAGGGGGCCAGTTTACGTGCGGCAGCTAAAGTTGGCCTTATACTCTGACATCATGCCTGGGTGGAAGACACCGCCGACAAGTGACAGCTGCTACCACGTCACGTGCAGTTTTGTACTTTCCGGTGGCCTATTAGAGGGAAGGAGGAGAGGAGACGTGACGTTTCTTTTACAATATACGTGTGCGAACAATCAGTCGGAGCCTTTTAATGGCTACCTAGCCCAGTATTATCCGCACAATTGCTATGCAACGACTATCCTCCTTTCCTCCTCCCCTCTAAAGGGGTTTTGAAAAAAAGAATAATGCACATATAAACTTTCACATTTCTATTGTTAGTATTGCAGTACTGCCTCAAAAACATATTCAAAGGTTCTCTTGAACTAAGTTTCCTTTATGAAACTTCAATAATAAGACTTCCAGATTGTCCCGCGGGAGAACTATTTCATTGTAGAACGGTTTCTATCAGCGGCAGCCGTTATATATACGCCTCGGGGGAGACGCGTGTTTTATGGGCTTATTTAATTTAAATAAAAATGATTTTTGTCGATACCCACATCCATACGAAATAAATAAAACTCGCAGAAACTGGGTTAGGATTTCAATTGGAAAATTATGAATGAGATTTTTTATATCGTGTTCTATGAATGTTTTAATGTCGATTTCTATCATCACCATTAGCCGGACGATCCACTGCTGACACAGACCTCCCCCACAGAGCGCCTCAGGTCACGGTCACGAGCCACTTGCATCCAGCGGCTCCGCGCCACCTTAACCGACTCGTCAGTACACTTTTTTCTCTTTTATATGAATTGAAATTTATTTTAATAGATAGTGTAGACCTTGACATTACAATATTTGAATGGGTAATTTTTTTCATTTATTCATTTTCCTGCGCACGCAAGCGCTTTTGGATAAATATGAGATAGATTTTTTTAAATATCTACGTACCAACTATCCCAATGTTCTCCAAATTAAACTAGCTTTTTAGATGATGGGACTTATATAGATGTAAATGTTTTGATCTGTGATTAAATGAATCTTATGGTTTAGATTTACAATGAGCAACGTCATTATGGTCCTAACTTCTCCTGGGTCAAACAAATTAAAATATTCCACTTAACACTTAAACGTTCAAATAAGAATAAATTTATTACATGGGTGGTAAAATTTGTAATGGACAGACCCCGTGATCGCCTTGTTTGTAATAAAATGTGACCGGAGCAAATATCATGAGATGTGAGACAAGAAAGTCTCAAATTGAGGTGGAATATTGGCAGAGACGTTTTACATGCGATGGGGGAGGGGTGGGTTAGTAGCTAGCAGTTCCAAAGGCTGGACAATATTTAAACGACACTTGTTTACTGACAAGGCATAGTACATCATTCTGACTGTTCTAGAGTAATGTTGCATGCTCTCCTTTCGGTAGGGATTCAGATGCTCTTTCCCGCAGTGCAGTCGATCACATTATTAGAAGCTTACCGAATACAAGTTCCGGATTAGACGGAATCACTCGAAAGATTTTCAAGGACGCCTGGACGGCTTCTTCCGGAGAAATGATGCTGATGTACACAGCGTGTATTAAAGAAGCTAGATATGCTGCAGCGCTTTGGTGTAGACGCTCTCACTTGTATGTTGTACGTAGTGCATTATTACGAGCCCAAAGACCAGGTTTGAATTTATTGACCAAGGCTTATAGGCCTGTAGGTCATGCAGCAGTGCGGCGCTACCTGTATTGGCCGGCGTTCTGCCTGCCGATCTGGAGGTTCTTTGAGCGGGACGCGTGTAGGAGGAGTGCGCGGGGCTCAAGGGCAAGGGGCTCAAGAAAAAGAAAAGCGCCATCGTGGGCGATGTCATCTCCACTTGGCAGTCACGCTGGGCCACGTGAGCCGACGGTAGGGAGCTGTACTGCTTCTTTCCAGAAGTTACAACGCGTCTGGAATATCAATGGGTGGAACCTGAGTACGTTATTTCACAGTCACTAAAAGGGCACGGGTGCTTTAGAGGAAATCTTTTCTTTAACGCTCCGTCAATTTCGTATAGCATATGGGGAAAACGAGCGTTCGGACCACGTGATGATAAGTGATCACTAACAGCCACATTTTATTGTATGATTAAACTTTCCCTTGAAATATAGTTATAACAAAAAAACCTTGTATACCGCGGTGACAGAACTTAACTACGACAATTTTAAGGAGCAATAGTGCAATAATCTACACGAGATTACAATCTCGTGTAGATTGCAGAAAAATGCATAAATAATATACTTTTTCTATGAGAATATTGTTCTGGTGTATATTTAGTAAGTGGTAATACCATCGCCTCCTTGTGGCCGAATCGGAGCATCTCGCTCATACCACCAGCTTGAAATGATATCTGTTAGAGTGTGCTGACCCGTTCAGAGCACGCGTGAAACAGGACAATGCATATATGTAAACCGTTGGATGTTTATGTGCTTCAGTAGCAATTCCGACTGCTACATAGCCCTCGTTTGCTATAAAAATATAAGGAACGAAAGGAAAAACGGTTCCTAAGTGACATCTATCCGTAACTCTAGAAAATTCGGAAATTTTCGATTCACAAAAATAGATACACGATTTCGCCGACTGTGTATCTGTGTAGTTTCGTATATCAACGATTGAAGGAATTATACTATTAATATAATAATTATTTATCTATAACTTAACAGGAGGCTATTTCCTTCTGACTAACATTATCTTGGGGCCCCAAGATAATGTTAGCAGTCCTCCCCGCGATGAAATTCTCAAAATGTTTTTGATCCTGGCAATGCCGTTGCGAAATGTGTGGTTGGAAAAGCCCGATTTCAAAAACCTTACGCGTTGGCTGCAGTCGATGCTGGCAACACAGACGTAGTAGTGGAAGCGGCGAGCAAAACCCGAATAAAATGTCTAATCCTCCCTTGTCGTCCCGGTCAGGAAAATTGTCGTTGACGAGGCCAATATTGAAGAAATACCAAGGGGTATTAGTGCAGCCATTTAATATTTTAAACTCAAAAGCTCTGACGCGGCCTTAAAGCTCTGGATTAGCGAGGCTGCAGTTTTTCACTACGTTTACTTTGGTACTAAAGTCCATATTAGACTTTCAAATTGAGACTGTATTTTCATTGCAAATTTATATAAGCTGGCGCTGTTTTGGTACCACGTCTAAGTAACTATGTGTATATAAATGTGAATTTAAAACGCATTGAAGTTAAATTTATGCTGAGTGCATTTTTAAAGAGGCGTTGAGTAATGAAGCTATATTAAAGCAGAACGAGGAAATTTGGAAAAGCTGGCCGTGCATCATTGAAGTCGAATCGAAGCGACATGAAACCGACCTAAAGCGACGACTATGCTATAGTTGATCCGAGTTTCATATGCTGTAAGTCATTTGGAAGTTGGATTAAGCATGGTTTATGATTAGCCAGTGTCCCATTGGAGGTGAGGTGGAAAGGAGGGCGACGGATCTGAATGAGAATCTTGCGGATGTTTATGGGCGTCGGTAATAAAAGGACTCGTTTTAATACCTTGTACTTCTTCTTCTTCATTGTCGAGCCCTCAATGCTGAGAATGACCGAATGCACTTCTCCGCTGTCACCTTGGTTTGGTAATCTCTGAGAAGGTGTCACGGCTCCTTGGTTCATAATGCTAAAGAAACAGCAGATCTTCTGGGTTGTCTTCTTGCATCCAACTGGACTCTGAATGCCATGGAACTCCACCGCCTACAATCTCGCGTTATGCTTTCTCTATGCCGGACTTAAGATCCGACGGAGCTCAGTGCGGAAAGCACTTATTTCCTTGGGCATCCATAAGTCTAGTAGGCTCGATGAATTTGCACCAATTGTACTGCAAATAGCACACCTGAGTTGACACCTGTCTTTACGCGTCTTTTCCGGTACTCATATTCTGTTGGCATCGCCCCAATCAATTGCTAAACCGCTCTAGTGCACCCGATCCCAAAAAAAGGCGACCCCTCGGACCAGTCCCACTACCGTGGAAGTAAAAAAAAGGGGAGCACCAGCTACTGAGTGACTGACGGCACGGTTTCCGTCACGGTTGGTCGGCTGGTGACCTCCTAACTTACCTGACGAATAGATGGACGGAGACTGTTGAAACAAAGGGGGAGGTGTTGGCGGTTAGATTGGTCATGGCAGGAACCTTTGATCGCGTTACGAACAAAGCTCCTCTCGCTAAGCTTTCGGCTTTTGGGTTTCCTGTAAAATTATGCTACTGGATTGGCCTGCTTTTTTACAGGACATAAGAGTCGTAGTAAATGGTACATGCTCAGACCTGTCATGCCTGTCAATGCTATATTCTGTCTCCCTCTCTGCTTCTCCTGCATATCAATAACATGTTTCGATCCGGTGGCATTCATTGCTATGCGGACGATAGCACTGGAGACGCTCTATACACTGGCCGCTTCCATACTTCTCGAGAAGAAGTTTACCAGCACCGGAACAAACTTGTGTCTGAAGTCGAGTCTCTGTTATCAAAAGTCTCAGAATAGGACCGACTAAATCTAATCCAATTTAGCATCAAAAAGATACAATCCTCGGTTTCGAAACAATTCCCAATAGCCTCAGCTAGCATTGGAATATTTGGTGTGGAAATCTCGAGTAATGTTCACTTCCGCGGACACTTGGAAGTAAAGTCTAAGTTAGCGTCCCAGAAGCTATGCGAAGCAGTACTTCACACGAGGTCATTAGCTGCAACTTCGCAAAACTTCGATCCAATCGCACATGGAGTACTTACTGCTCTCACTTTTGGGTTGGAACCCTGCAGTATCATCTCATTCCATTTGACCGCATTTAATGTAGTGCAGGTCGAATCGTCGATAGCCAAGGTCGATTTCCAACCAGCTTGATCCTATTGCCTTGCCAAGAAATATCAGTTCACTGTGCATATTCTACCTTTACTCACGGGAGTGTCCCGAGGTATTTTTCAGACTAATTCATGCAGCTGAATTTCGTTACAGGTCTTCGCGTCATAATTCAAAATCTCACTGGCACCATTTCGATGTTCCGAAGGCCCCCACGCACTACTTCTTTATGAAACCAGCTAATCCCTTCGCTATTCCGGGCCGATACGACACAGGGATTTTCAAGGAAAGAGTCTGTTTATCTCCGGCCGGCGACACATCTGTGCGTCTTCTGGTGTTGCGGCGTGGCACAACTGCTCGTTTGCCTCTTATGCTATTAAAAAATTTAACAACACAACACTAAATTTTGTGACTATCGACGCCTATTAATATCCACCCATGCAGATGCCTTGTCCTCCTTCACCCCATCCCCCCACCCACGAGTACAAACCGGACAAATTGTGACAGCATAACTGCCATGATCGTGCCAGCCCAATATATCTGCATGGCAATTTATGTCAGGATTTGCCCTAGCTGTGTTGAAAGACCTAACATATAATTCTCATAAAAATGTCTGGAATGTCTGGCAGTTTAAATTATTACCGAGTCTATGACACTTGCGTCTACCCGTATTGTGTGTACCTAAGCTTAGACTTCAAAGATGTCGATCATTACGAGTGAGGACTTACGTCACAAATAGCGAGCACGAACAAAGAAAGTGTTGCCGTCCCGGCCCTGAGTAGCGCTTGTGACGGACGAGAGCGAAGAATGTGACTACCCTTTTGAAGTCCGTAAGTGCGAAATGAACATTAGCAGTCATAGACATATGACGACTAGAGGTGGCAAGCTTCTTAACACCTGAATAAATAAAAAACTTAACATACGATTTCCACGAATGTTTCCTTAAAGTTAAATTTCGACTCGTTTCGGCTTTACATTAAGATCAGATAAAAAAATAAGTTGAAACCGGTCGTTAGTGTAAATTTAGTTAAGTAATTGTGGAAGTCGTTTCGACTTTTTTTTTATTTATTCAAGTGTTTACTTACATGAATTTCTATCAAGAAGTAACAATACATTGGATCAAGTAAAACAAACTTACTGAAAATAATTGCCGAATAGAGCCGGCACGACCGGGAAAGTATCTCTCGATCACACGTTACTGATGTAAAGTTAAAACAATGCCTTAGCGTTTTCCGGCCAGTGGCCCAATGTGGCATGGGTTCGAGGAGGGCAACTCATCAGTTCATGTTAATGGGCATCTGTAGCCACCGGGCTCCGACTGCTCGTCTGATATGAATAAACCATTTATATAAAAATGCTAAGATATAAATAAACCAATAAGGACAACTTTACTTTTCAACAGCACTATGTATAATCGGCATTCATTTACATGACATATGTCTAGCAATGAACGTCATCTGGCTGATGATGATGACGCATGTGCGTTCGCAAAGACACTATGTAGAAGCTCTTCTTATCATCGGGGCACCGGAAACTCGCAGCCCACTCGAAAGGCGACAGCGAAGCTGTTACTTTGCGGCGGTACAATGTGCGCGAAAGCTCCTCGCGTGGCTCCCGCCCTGTGCCGCTGCACAGCACCGCGGCACTGAGTACTTTGTGAATAAAATGTACACCTTTCCCTTAAGCATCACGTTCCTTTTCAAATAGAAATCTTCTGAGTTGTGTCCAACGCACAGTGTATTCTTTTTCGAATCCAAAATATCTTCGTTCAATAATCAACGTAAACAAATCCCTGCCAATATTTTCATGCCTCGCGGTAACATTTCACGTATAAAGCCGTGCACTTAATCAACTCGATACCTTCCAGTACAAACATGGCAAGCACATTACTGTGTGGCGGAATCGCAGGAGCTGCAATCAAAGCGGGTTAAATTTGTTGCTGCACCCGTCGCTCACTCCTGCATTAGTGAGCGCGTTTCAACGTGTACCAGCAAATGGAATTACTTGCCAGCGCGGTATTGATTTTTCACACTTACATTATACAGGATGTTTTGTAAGACATTGTACAAAATCACAGGGCGTATTCAGGTTCTGATTTATTTGACCTAATTTATCTTTGAAATTCTTGACCGCTACTCGCCCGTACATCTGTCGGGCCTTGAGTCTTTGATCTTTGTGGGCTCGAGTTTCTATCAATTCCATGTGGTATACATATTTGGATGGCTCTGATTGGCCGATTATGCTAAAAGAGAAGGAACAACACATGTTCAAACCGAGTTATAAGAAAAAGAAGTTGTTTATAAAAGCAAATATCTTCGTTGCGTTTAATTTATGCTGTGAATACTTTAGCTCGCCACTGATATAGTAGGTATACGTGATATGATATATATAACTCTAAACGGCATATTAAGGAAAAAATATTTTTGTTTTTTTAAAATTTGTTCATCAGAAAGAAATTCAAGTGTCTTCTTTTTCAAGTTCTTCACTGTCTGTAAATATAATAAAACATTTTGAGACCACTCACATGTATTAGACAAAACAAGACCTAATGTAAATTTAGCTCTAGACCAAGAAAACAAACGAAATTATAGTGAAAAATCAAAAATCGGAGGCCCGTCGGAAGATACTGTTGCAATAATTTAAATTGTTTGATTGTATTGTTAAAAGTGTGCACAATTTAGTCCCATATGAAAAAAAACCTTTTATTATTATGTCATGCTACATTCCAGCGGAATTGGGCCCGCACGCTCACATGATACCGCCGTGCCGTAAAAGCACTATCATGTGACGCGTGGCCCGCACACCACTGGACCCCACCTAGGGCAGGTGAAGGCGCGTAAATGCGTTGCCCCGCGTCAACAAAAAAAAGGCATGCCATGATAGCCCATTGGGAGGTGAAGAAAAGAGGGCAACACATCAGCATAGTAATTATGTGGATGTTCATGGGCGCCGATAATTGTAAAATGTCTCAGATTTCTCGTTTGTCCACCTATTCTATAAAAAAATTATGGCTGTGTCGAATAAACTCAAGATTTTATCGAAATCAATCCAGCAGAAATATATAGAGATTTATACAAGTAATCGTGTCTATAAGCACGGAGTAGGATCTGGCAGTTCAGTCACGTCTGTACCTTATGACGGCGCAACACTCCTCTCTATCAAAATATCTGAAGCGATAACACTGGAGATTTTCTATATCGTGTTTATCTAAGCTCGGAGAGGCTTAAGGTATTTATATTTAATACAAATTGAGATAAACGATTGTTGAGCACAATAGGAATTCAATAAATTAATTCGAAGATTATATTGTACTAGCCGCGCTCCTCGGTTTCACCAGTTTAAAATATATTACAAGAGAAACATTTATATATACAAATAATATAACGTGGAAGTGTCTGCTTGACACAATTCAACGTGCTAATCTCAAGCAATATGCCCTGAATAGAAAAAGTATTTTTGTTTTGAATAGTCTATTTATCGAGGAAGGCTATAGGATATATAGCATGACGCTACGGCTAATAGGACCGGAGCTACGCGAGTGAAACCACAGGTGATGCTAATTTAACTTAATTATGCCACGTTTCGTGTGGTCTGTGAATATCCGTAAAGGGAACTTTTTGTAACTTTAGGAGAAAATCATCAGTCTGTGCCCTTTCAATGTGCCTCAGGTTGTCCTTAGGTAATCCAACTACCTGTTTACGTATCTGGCTTTAATAATAAAATAATACTATCATAATATTGTAATAGTAATATTAATATTACATAGTTTAATTTCTACCACGGCGACCATCTCTGCAGATGCTAGCTATTTGCGTGTTAATGCATACATAGGTACACTCTCTATTACCGCTTGAACTCACATAGAGGCGGCTCTATTTTGACGAGACAGCAGTCCAAGGGTGAGAAATGAGGCATAAGAGCAACGCCTTAATTCTCCGAGGCATAAAGGCGTAACACGGCCTATTTCCTGTCTTCAGACAGTTATTAGATTTAAAATAAACCATTTTACTTACCGACCTGGGCCACGAATCTCACACCTCTGTGTTTTCCAATTCCGCTGCAATGCAGCATGACGCCATCTCTTACATATTTACATTTAATAACAATGCATTACACATTCGATGATCGATTAAATATGCTTACCATGAGGCAATATATGCTATATACTTACTGAAAAAGCCCTTAGTCTTTAACGTCCCTCATTTGTTCCCTCTAATAGCATCCTTGTTATTAATGAAAAACGGTTTCTTGGAATCAATTAGTACAGAATAATTACATATCGTTGGTGGCCTGATGGATGGGAGTTCGGAACTGATTGGGTCCGGACAAATGACGGGGGCGTTGATGTTTCCTAATTACGGCTGACGATCAATTCAATGTCTCGATAATGAATACCTGCTCGATTGTTCTTTCGATAAAACGTTTTTACGATGTTATTTATTGGTTTTAACGTTTTGTTCTTCGATTCCAGTTCGGCTCTGGGAGTTTCTGTTGTATGAATTATCAGTAATTGAAAGTCCACTGTTGGGCACAGCCAAATAGATGCAGGGAATCCAGCGCTTCCCCACGATCTTGTACAGTTCATCATTTTCAATTTCTTCCTCCTGTTCAAGCCCGCCAGTGGCCTGTTGCCACATTAGCTTGTTTTTTCTGAGCCATTTGTATTTAGTAATAAGATTGTATGTACCTACTACACATTAAATTAAACTAGAAATTCAAACTAAGTCAGCACAAGGTAGAACATGAAGGAAACCTAGAAGTGTAAAAGAACTGAATCATTATATCACGTGCTAAAAATTATGCTAGAATATTCTACGATATACTTTTCAAGCTAACGAACAGCCTGGCGGTATGATACCTATATAATAAGACTTAACGAAGTTCCCGCCAAGTTCGTTGAGAAGTTGTTGCTTGATTTGGTAATAAACATCCATCTATCGTTAAAAAACTTTCTCATTTATATAACTATTATATGGTTTTCCTGCCTTTCCCTTCCATTATTGATGTTATCTACCTATTTGATATAATGTGTTTTCTCTATTTTGTTGAACACTGAAGATGGCATTAATACGAATATTTTTTATAGTATAGGGAGACAAAACGAGCAATCGGAGCCTCTCAAGGACTACCGATGCCCATGAACATCAGCATAATTATGCCATTGCGTTGCCCTCCTCTTCACCTCCACCCAATGTACCACCGGCTACTTACAAACCGCACGAAACGCGACGCCGTAAGTGTCACTCTACGGCGGTAAAAATTGAGCGGGAGGCACCTCCCCGTTCGTGCCGGCCCAACTGGATGTAGTGGCATGCACCACGCATGGCACCATCTCCCCTATGTAGCATGGCACTACCTCCTCCTGTAATAATAAACTTGTAAGGCCATTCTATTTATTTACACTAATAACATAAAGCTGAAGAGTTTGTGTGTTACGCGTTGATCTCAGGAACTACTGGCCCGAACTGAAAAATTATGAATGTGATGGATAGTCCATTTATCGTGGAAGGCTGTAGGTTATATACCAATACCCTACAACTAATAGGACCGGAGTGACGCGGGTGCAACCGCGGGGTTATGCTAGTTACTTTATAAAAAGTGTCTATTTTGTTTAGTGTTGGGAATGGTGTATACGAGAACAACATGTTTAGGTAATATAGGATTTTTTTAGTTTTAGTTTTTTTACTTTCAGTTTTACTGCCTTGCAGCTGATTTGGACCGGCGCGACCTATATAAAACTCTATAAACGAGAGGTATATCGTGCTCCCGTGATATTGGCGGTAGGCCGCCACTAAGGGACAGCTATGATATCGTGTTTCATGGTGTTTGCGAGTTTCCCGTCACCCATTAAAGCTGGAAGAGGGAATTATAGAGACCACTAGATAGGCTTAGAGTACCACTGCACTTTCAGAGTCGTCTCCTTCTGTCCTATAGGAATAGAAGGATAAGGGACTAGGCGTTTGCTAGTCCTTATTGACAAGTACTGGGATGTAACAGTGGTGCTACCTTTCTGAAAATCCCACTAACACTTATTGGTTATTGATAAACTGGTTTATATTTTTTTGAATTACAGTTTTTTTTTATCTTCGTTTTCAATAATCACTAAAACTATAAAGGTCCTTTTTTATATCTATGCTGAATGATATAATATATAATATAAAACCATATAAATAATGTTAAGATGAGAACATATTAAGATCACAAATGTTTGTGTTTAAAAACATCTCAAAGTAGCGAAGAGAACAGCGAAGGGTGAATTTAGCTGCCGTTCTCGTTTCTCGAGATTTTTCATTTGAGTGTAAAATTATAGCAATTTCTCGGAAAATCCCCTCATTCATGCTTTTACTTGACATGAATACTCTTAGAGTAGAAACTAACTAGCCTCCGATCTGGGTTTTATTTTTCTAGTACCTACATTATTTTAAGCATCATCAGATACGTCTAGGAGGCTAGGCTAGATATTTAATCTAGCCTCCTTTACACTCCTCACAAAGCCTTGATCCTCTATGGAGTAAATCGGGTATCTTTTAGTGTTTCTTAATCAAAAAACGAGTATGAGTTATACTTACCACGGTAGCTTCCTTTCTGTTTTGCAAACTAGCGTTCCGCCCCGACTTCGCTCGTAATTAATACGTCACGTTTTAATGAAATATATCGTTCCCTTTTTTAACGCGAATTTATATTATTTTTTATTTTCATCTAATTCTAATTTCAAGAAGTTCTAACAGTTGGAACTACCTTGGCGACTGGCTGGCTCTTCAATAGTGACCAGTTCGTAACGTCGCGGTTAGTCCGCGTGTTACGCCCGGGTCGTTGGTTCGAATCCCGCGTAGGCAGGCCAAGGATATTTGTCTGTATATTAAATGTTTTTATTATCTTAAATATAGAAAATTTCTTAAATTTATTAAAAAAATATTAAACGTATATTTTCGTTTTCCGGTTCCTGTAAACCAAGTCCTTGCGGTACTTAGCACAGGGCTCGGCTGACATGGTTCGATAGGCCCACAGATATATTATTGTTGATATACTCGTAAAACTAAATAACAAAAATGACATTATTAACATATATTTTTTAACATTTATTTATCAATATACGTCTCAGAATTAAAAAGTATTGGACGGCATAAAGGGAAGTAAGTAAGTACAGTACCCGTAATGTAAGTAAGTACAGTACCCGTGATGTAAGTAAGTACAGTACCCGTAATGTAAGTAAGTACAGTACCCGTAATGTAAGTAAGCACAGTACCCCTAATGTAAGTAAGTACAGTACCCGTGATGTAAGTAAGTACAGTACCCGTAATGTAAGTAAGTACAGTACCCGTGATGTAAGTAAGTACAGTACCCGTAACACAAGTCATTATTTTACCTAGCACAGGACTAGGCTAAAATGGTGTGACACGTCCACACAATTATTATTATTAATATATAACTAATTTAGTTAAAAATTGACATAATTAACATGTTTTTTAAAATTATTTGTCGACAATAGACTCATAATTAAAAAGTGTTAGATGGCATTAAAGGACCTCGGTAAGTCGACCGTAACACACTTGTGGCGTCAACTTTTTTCTTTTTTTTTTTGTGGTGGGGCGCCAATTGTTACAGTTTTAATTATATAAAGGGGTCAGCAATGGGAGGTAAGGTCTGTTAAAGGCTTAATTAGACTTTTACAGACATACGGATCGTGTAAATAGCTATATCAATATGCAAACTTAAGAGATTTAAGACATTTTTACATGAACAATAAATTTTTTGAAATATAAGATATGAAAAATGGCGTCGGCAAGAAATCAAGAACTCACCTTCTTTATGAAATATAATTGTTATTCGATATATTCTATATCACGAATATATAGGTTCGTAGCGGAAAAGATGAAACCATTTAATTATGATTTGCTGAAGGCAGATAGCGTCAGCATCAAATCAAACCGTTGTCATCGTTGGTACAGTATTATTTATATGATATAATAAAAGAAAAACATATTGCTCATCTTTTTTTACAATTTATTTATCAAATACTGTAGCATAATCAAAAAGTGTGAGACGACATTAAAGGAAGTAAGTACTTATACTCCCAGCTGGCGCAACCAGCGGAGATAACATCTGGCTCACTCTGCTCCGGCGACAATGAAGGCGGATCGAGGCTTAACCCAATTTCAGTTACCACAGATTTCCAGTTTAACAAAAATTTACTTGTGCCGTATATAAAATGATATTGTATTGAGTTTAATTATGTTGTGCTTCGAGATAATGCTCAGTAACTATTGGAACAAGAAGCAATTTAGCAAGTAGGCGCTCACACTTAAATACGCCGATGTAGCCATCGGGCCTCATGATTTACTGTCGAAAAAAATATAACTCAACTGTAAAACACAGTTAGTAAAATATAGTGGGAGGTACCTCTCGCTTACATGTTTTTGAACTAAAAATAATGACTGTGTCGTATTTCGTGCAGTTTGCCGGTTGCTATTTACAAACTGCACGAAATACGACACAGTCATTATTTTAATTGGTTGGTGCAATAAAAGTCGTATCGTATCCAACCATCAAATCCACTTGTTTGTTTTCATTTGTCTGTTCAGTGTTTTGGCTGAGTGGCATGTGTGTTGTGTTACACGTCTTACTCAATTTACATCTATTCTCGTTAGGTAATCATTTGACTAAAGAGTGAAATATGCAATTTTAGCAATTGGGGGGGTTTGAAGGAAGGCAACGCATCGCCATAGTAATTATGTGCGTCGGTAGACGTAAAAAAATCTCCGATTTCTCGTATGCCCCCTATTCTAAAAAAAAAACAACAATGTCGCTGTCCCGTGTCCTATTTAACTCCTTCAACACTCTTTTCATTAAGATGTAGTGTCATGCTGCAATGCAGCCGAATTGGAAGGGAAGACTGGGGCGGTACCTGACGCTCGCGCGAAACGCAAGTGACAGCTACACTGTCGCGTCTCGTGAGTGCCGGTGGCCCATTGGAGGGGACTAGGTAAGGGGAGCAACACGTGTGTACAACAATTACATCCGTAAGGATCAATAAGAATCCGACTGCTCGTTGGCCCCATATAATATAAAAATTGTCATAAGACTGCCAATGATTAAAGGAATGTATAAATTCTCGTCTGTCGCTACTGGAAGTCTGACATTTTTTTGTTACATTTTAAAGCGATTGCTGGGTACTGGAATATCTGGCAACGAACTGAACTTGGGTGAACTGTAGCTTATTCACAAATCCTGCTGACTGCAACTAAGTGTCTTATTCTGGATGATATATAAACGTAAAAAAAGAGTAGATTAGTTAGACTCGGTGATCTAGTGCTTGACACTCCGGAATTCCATTCTGATAGTCCAGGTTCGAACTCTGCCATGTTTTATAACTTTAACCCATTTTCTGTGTGCAATGAAGAGAAAACCTTGATTTGAGTAGTTATATATTCAACCTATCTAGGATTGTGCCTTATTTCCCTTGTGGGTTGCAGGGTTCTTGAAATGGTAGTCGTTCTGTGAAAACAATAGAGTAAGAGGCAGTGCCATGCGGAATAAAAGAGCCCGA
>JAFELO010000418.1:156125-168630 GCA_017140195.1 Eumaeus atala | reverse complement strand
TTCAAGATGTAAGTAAATTAGCAAATTCTGTACGGGCCCGGGGCTACAGTCCCCCCCTAAATCTTCTCTACCTGTACCCATCGCTGCTACTCAACAGATTAATCCAAACTTCACACAATATCGTTTTTCGGCACAGAATAACGACACTCTGAGCTCGCCGACACCGCATTGCGTCTGGATGGATTACCAGATTCAACTTTTTTCAATTAACAACCAAAATAGTTTTAGGTGTTACTTTCTATATTGCCTAGAGTAAGTGAGCGGCGGTTCAGCTGGTGTAAGGTGAATGCTCACAATAATAGGGAGAAATAAAGAAAATATAAAAGCCAAACATAATGATTAAAAAAATTGAAAAATTTTATTGTTTCTAAATTGATTTTTTTGGCCTCAACTCAATGTTTTTTGCTGAAATTTACAGCACTGGTCTCCTGTTGGAGCCACCTAATAATTCACGAAATAGAAACACGTAAGGAGAGAATTACGCTTAGTTATGAGTTACACATTAAAATGCTGATTTAATAATGTTTAAACAACAGATCCTCATGGTATTACTTAAAAAATAAATAAATAATAAAACATATCAGTAACATTAAAAATACAACAATTCTCTTCACAGAATAAGAATCTGGGTACACAATATTGCTATTGCATTAACCAGAATATTTACAAAATATTTGCAGCAAACTTGAATATAATACTCTCCATTTATTGTTTTTACTCTTTGTAAATAATCTATTAAAATAATCCCTCGAGCATCTCAAAAAACATTCGCCATTTTATCCCAGTATTATCAGTTTCTCCAGTAGATACCTAGATGAACGCATAATATGACCAAAGAAACTGAGGGTTCTCTCTCGGCAGATGGTCGAGAGCAGTTAGGTGATGTGTAGCTCATTTAAAATGGAGACGTTCGTTCTCATGGGGGTCCAGGGGATTCTAAGGAGCCCCTCCAACACCATATTTCCCACAACGATCTTACTACTTTCATGGCTTTTCAGGCACCAGGTTTCTGCACCGTATATGAAGCTCGAGAACACGAGAGTCTGGACAAGTCCAACCTTTGTTATACGGCGAAAATTCCTGTATGGGTGCAAAATGTCCTGGCTCTAAAAATTTGTGTGTTTTGCAGATTCCTAATCGATGGTGGGATATTGTTCCAGCATTAGGAGGCTGTGTACCGAAAGTTAACGCTGAACGCTGAACAATGGCGTTGAGTGGAAAGTTGGAAAGCTGCTTGGTGCATGAGGGACCGCCGGGAGGCTCCTGCTCAGACGTCCACGTCAGCTTAAAGATATTTTGGTTGTTTGTGTTTTAAGACCCCAAATGATAAACCTGCTAAGTGTAACGTTTTACGATGGTTAATTTTTAAGATGGACGATTTGTTAAAGTAGAGTGTCGCATAAGCTCTAACTCTCACGGTATTTTAAAGCAATAGCCTTTTTGAACAAAGAGGAGCTTCCTTGGTTTATTTGGCGTCACCCAAAGTGTCTGAATTTACCCCAGGCTGAACCCCAGCGGGGACCTAAAAGGTATTGTGCTTTAACAATACTTTATAGCCTTTTCTATAGTACAAGAAATATCAAAAGGCTATATCTGCTAGTTTGTCACCACTCTTAAAATCACAGAGGAAGTCACTTGAAGTGCATTTGTCTATCACCAGGCTGTAACCCATAAGCCGATTGCTAGACAGTTCAAATTTTTCACCGATGAAGTATTTCGGTTGGCTCTATAGCGACAAATACTGAAAATCTGAATAAAATAATCCCCATAAAAGAAATGTATTTTTTCTGATTTATTTTGTAGAATATGGTTCCGTATGAACCCTTCGTGGGAAAGTCCGACTCGCAGTCGGCCGGTTTTTTATAACATAAGGGGGAAAACGAGGCGTTGCAATATTTTCACTATTGCATAGAAAGCCTCGTAATTTTTATGTAGACATTTTTGCGCTTGCAATGAGCCATCGGAAACTCATAAACTCTCACTTTACAGTGGTGTCATGTGAGCGAGTTGTACCACATATTTTTACATTACGTCATCGAGCCGTCAAAATTCAGTTCGTACCAAGGAAATTGTACAGAACATAACCCTCCATCTGGTGCAGTCGGCTACAAGATTATAAAATCTCTAACAATGTGTGGTTGGTCCGTATAAGAAATTGGACATGCAGGTAACAGATGCTGCAATAAAAGAGATGTATTGCAAATTAAGTCGTATTACAACGCAGGAAGACGCAGGTGATTTGTGGCGGGCGTTTGATTATAAACTACCCCCAGTTGCGGGCGAGTTGTAACGACAAAGGTGTGGGAAATATGGCAGTACTTTCAAGACAAAACACTAATTGATTAGAAGAACTTTTGGGGGTAAACGGACAATTGGAGCTCTTTCACGACTACAGACATCCGCACAATTGCTATCAGATTCGCTGCTCTCTTTTCCCCATCCCCTCCAATGGGCCATGACCTACTCACAGACCGCACAGCATAGTAGTAACATATATTGTAGGAGCTTACTTCTTAAGAAACGACATGAGAAAAATATGAGTTGCAAAATCGTGAGAGACATTCACGCTCGGCTTCACCGTGCCTATGTCGGCGAGACACCCCATGTGGGTTAGCCCGATTCATCTGCAAACCAGCAGTAGCATCCCTCGTACACAACATTATATTCCGTTTAAGGCAGTACACACAAGTAAAAGAATTGGATATCTGTAAGTCGGTGTACGAACGATAGAATTTTATGTGATAACGATTCTCTAAGTAACCGATATGACAACCTTCAATTCAATCTGAGCAAGAACTCCAATATTTAAAGTTTATAGCGTAAAATATCGTAAATTTATCCTTGAATGTCCTCGTTTTAAGTAACACGTGGATAAGCAGTGTACTTCTAGACCGCAAATGAATTCAGAATTATTCTCATAGCGCCGTCACGATTTCGTCCTGACTCTTACAAAAACCAGTGCTACTGACATCGATGAGCTGTTACTGCAAAGAGTAATTTGAGGATAATGTTATGACTACGTAAACAAAAGCTATATTTGTTTAAACAAGGTAGGCTTCAGCTTCGCTGATTTTGCAAGTAGGTTTTTTTATAGTATAGGGGGGCACACGAGAAATCATAGCCCTGTTACATCTACCGACGCCCATGAACATCAGCATAATTACTATGACGACACGTCTGCGCCTTTTCACCACTCACAAACCGCACGGAACGCAACACTGTAGGTGTCACTTTGCGGCGGTAAGAAGTGAACGTGAGGCACCTCCCCGGTCGCGCCGGCCCAATTCCGTTGCATAGGAGGATGCAGTGTCGTGCACCGTGCATGGCACTACATCCTCCTATGCAGCATGGCACTACGTGTTACATAATCATTACCTTCGTGATAATGTTATTAAACAATTTAAAATATTTACGAGTTTCGTGTCCATTATCATATTTGTATTCAAGCACGACTGCGCTCCACGGGACTGTGGAAGTTTGTAATTGTGCCCACAGGAGCCCGAGCAAATGTTTTGCCTGAGTCAGTTGGAGCGGAAAAAAGTTAAACAATGTTCGAGAAGCTTTCGAATTTGTAATGATAATAGGAGCACTAGCAGCGCGCTGCGGTTACACCCGTGCAGCCTCGGTCCTACTGGTCCGAATTGCGGGTCCTATTGGTCGTAGCACCATGGTATGTATTGTGAACCCTTCCTCATGACTGTACCTATCACATACAGAAAGGTTTTCTTAAAACCAACTTGCAGTTCCAGTAGCTAGGCCGTGCGAACAAACAGTCATAAACCTGTTTTTATAGATTCTATCGCGATTTATTTAATTCCACCCGTGACTATGGTTACAGCAAAGCTTTTGAAACGTGGAGCTAGTTAAATAATTAAATAAACCGCGATAGAATCCGTAAAAGTAGTATTCTTGTAATCAGTCTTAAGCCCTCAAATTTATTATATATTATAGAGTTTCTTGTTCTTTGTCATAAATTAGGCAATACACACGTGTGATGTTGGCACGGTAGGGCAGCTACCTCTCGCTCCCCTTAACGTGACATGTACACTGTCGCGTTTCGTACGGTTTGTCCGTAGCCGGTAACCCATTCCGAGGTTGGGGTGAAGGACGTCAACGGATCTACATTAACATGCGGATGTTTATGGTCGCCGATAGACATGTCATTGCCTGTTTGTCTACCTATGGAAAAAAGCTTTCCTCTATTAACTAATATACGACAAAATCCACAACGCATATCTATTGCCCGCGACTTCGCTCGCGTGGACTACACACAAAACCACGTGTTATAGTTAATATTTCTATGGTCTACGTATTATTTAGGTACTTAAGCTACAACATTACAAACATAATATTTCTCTTTTAACGACGCTCTCAGTAATTAGCAATAAGGCACTATTCTACCGAACGAACATGGTCAGCAGAGTCACTATTTTCTCTGATAATATACGACTCAATTACTGTGGATACGCCGCAATTACCTTCATACGTTCACTACTAAGGTAGGCTTTCCTTGCGAAGCAAAAGATAATAGTAATAACTTCTCGCGTAGACAGACTAATTGAGAATCATCAGGGTTGTCAATAGCCTTTAGACACCGAATGATGGTACATTTTAAAAATCCAAAAAGAGGCAATGGGCTTTTCTTAACCAACTTTACCAAATATGGCATTGTTTGAATTTGAATACATATCGTCCCTATATATAAGTATCAAAAACATAATTGCTACAGTGTTTTCAGAGTAAAACCTCCTGGTATTTTTAATAAAAGATAATTTACCTTAGAGATAGCAGAGGAGGTTGACAATTGTTACAGGCACCTATAGACATCTGTATAATCAAAGGTTTCGCAGGAATGTTACCGGCCTGTGAGATAGGTTATTTTGTATTTTGTACTTTGATCTATTATTACAAGAAAATAATTATCAATGTTAATTAAATGTTATAACCGCTACGTCTAATTATATCTGATATAAACTTTACATCTTTCACTTGCCTTTAAATAATCGTAATCTTGTAAAAGGTAGTGCCACTCTGGATAGGGGAGGTTATCAAAGCCTCCGGCTTCTCGTCATCCAGCAGTTTTCGTGGTCCAGCTGATGGTGATCCAAACGAGGACTTGAAAATTAGGAAATGTTTCCACAAATACAGACATTTATAATATCTGTACATCACAAACTTTTCAATAATACAGATATCTGCGTTTCACAATTCCGTTGACGTCCTTCACCCCAGCCTCGGAATGGGTTACCGGCTACGGACAAACCGCACGAAACGCGACAGTGTACATGTCACGTTAAGGGGAGCGAGAGGTAGCTGCCCTACCGTGCCAACATCACACGTGTGTATTGCCTAATTTATGACAAAGAACAAGAAACTCTATAATATATAATAAATTTGAGGGCTTAAGACTGATTACAAGAATACTACTTTTACGGATTCTGTCGCGGTTTATTTAATTATTTAACTAGCTCCACGTTTCAAAAGCTTTGCTGTAACCATAGTCACGGGTGGAATTAAATAAATCGCGATAGAATCTATAAAAACAGGTTTATGACTGTTTGTTCGCACGGCCTAGCTACTGGAACTGCAAGTTGGTTTTAAGAAAACCTTTCTGTATGTGATAGGTACAGTCATGAGGATGGGTTCACAATACATACCATGGTGCTACGACCAATAGGACCCGCAATTCGGACCAGTAGGACCGAGGCTGCACGGGTGTAACCGCAGCGCGCTGCTAGTGCTCCTATTATCATTACAAATTCGAAAGCTTCTCGAACATTGTTTAACTTTTTTCCGCTCCAACTGACTCAGGCAAAACATTTGCTCGGGCTCCTGTGGGCACAATTACAAACTTCCACAGTCCCGTGGAGCGCAGTCGTGCTTGAATACAAATATGATAATGGACACGAAACTCGTAAATATTTTAAATTGTTTAATAACATTATCACGAAGGTAATGATTATGTAACACGTAGTGCCATGCTGCATAGGAGGATGTAGTGCCATGCACGGTGCACGACACTGCATCCTCCTATGCAACGGAATTGGGCCGGCGCGACCGGGGAGGTGCCTCACGTTCACTTCTTACCGCCGCAAAGTGACACCTACAGTGTTGCGTTCCGTGCGGTTTGTGAGTGGTGAAAAGGCGCAGACGTGTCGTCATAGTAATTATGCTGATGTTCATGGGCGTCGGTAGATGTAACAGGGCTATGATTTCTCGTGTGCCCCCCTATACTATAAAAAAACCTACTTCCAAAATCAGCGAGGCTGAAGCCTACCTTGTTTAAACAAATGTAGCTTTTAATTATGAAATGTTTCCACAAATACAGACATTTATAATATCTGTATATCACAAACTTTTCAATAATACAGATATCTGCCTTTCACAATTTTCAGGTCCTCGTTTGGATCATGAAACAGCCGGACGTCAACTGCTGGATGTGTGTAGTCATAGGTCATCGATCACGGTCACGAGCCACTCGCCAGCGGCTCCCCGCCACCTTAACCAAATCTTCAGCTCACCTCAGCTTAATTTACATTATGGCTCATTGGGGAGAAGGAGGAAAGGTGAGTAACGCATCGGCATAGTTATAGTCACGTTTTTCCTCCTATGCTATGAAAATAATAGAAAAAAACATAGGAATTTTCCATATATTCACTAAATACATGTGTGCTATTCATAATGAAAGTACGCTAGAGACGTGACAGAAGCCGGTTACGCTGGAATGTAAATTGTGTGTCAGTCGTGGGACCGGATATCCGTACCTCGCCGCGTCTGCATCGGTGCTGGTGACAACTGCTTTGTTCATAATTTATAACCTTTGAAGTCGATTAAGCGAAAACTGCTTAGAAACTACTATCCGTATTTCCACAGACATACGGTAGTCCAAAATTGCAGCAGAATATCGTACAACCGGGAAAATCACTCGCATAATGCTGACGTGAAGTGATGTCTACCTTTTTTCTTCTAGTAATAATCTCATTTGTGTTATATTACGTACAGATCATTTTATAAGAAACTGTACATTTACAGCGAGTATTCAGTACTCAATTCTGATTCTTAATGTGTAAAGAATATGGAAATATATGTAACTAAGGTTCGACCTGTCTTTGTAAATCATACTATAAATTTATCTAAACCAGTTCGCAGCTGATCGTTCATACAGCTGACGCACCAAGGAATTTATCGTTTGACCGCACTAATTTCTATCGGTGTCATGCGGTACCCATGTTTTCTGAAAATAATAACACTAAATTCGGCGAAGTCTACGGGTTTTCGTGGATACGATTTTCGTTTTACTCTAGTTACCTACCTACCTAGCAATACCTAGAATACCAATACCTATCATGTCTTAAAGTGACAAACCTTTTTATAATTCACGTTGTGTTTGAAAATTGTAAAATTGTAGGAATTCTTAATTTATTTCAGTTGAAGAATAAATGGAAGAAATGTGCAGAAAGCAAATATTTATATAAAATAGCTCCGCAACTTCGCTTGTGTAATACACATTTTGTAATGAAGCTGTCAACTGTCAAACACAATAACTTGACTCATATTTTTTTAGGAATAACTTTTACATATTCATTATTTTAATTCAGCTTCTCACGTCATGAAGAGAACCACTCAGTGAATGTAAGTAGCGTAGAAATGTTATGGCCAAATATGATTGTGTATTTTGTTTTGAAGAGAAAATAAAAGAAGTATCCTTCTGTACTTATAGCATTCTAAAAACACCTTATGTATGATGAAAGCTGGACTTGACATGATACAAACATTACCAATAATTAATAAAATAAATATCATTACTCCGCCTTTTCAGCCACGTAACTCAGATCCTATTAGTCGTAATGTTATAGGATATAGCTTTCCTCGAGAAATGGACTATTCAACAATAAAAACAAACATAAAAGTAATTGTTCAATTCGGGCCAGTAATTGACGAGACAAGCGCGTTCAAGCAAACAAACAAACAAACTCTTCTTCATCATCATCATCACTATCAGCCCCTTTCGGTCCACTGCTGGACATGGGCATTTCTCAATGAACGCCAAGACGACCGATCTCCTGTTACTCGCATCCATCCCGGACAGTTGGCCGTGTGGGGGCGGCCTTAGAATACCCTCACCAATCCAAGCCCAGGGTGTCGTAAGAGTCGTCAAAGGGCACTAGTCTCTAACGAAGAGGCTTCAGCGAGCTGGTTGTTTGGCTCACTGTCACTATGAAATAGACAGGAGCACCGGACGGCGCTCGCGCCAAGTGATGGCGGTACCGTCATTCGGATCGGCGACACGCAGCAGTGGCGCCGGTCCGAAACCTAATCTGCGATTGCCAATCCACCTGCTCGGAGTGGCAACAGTGAGCATTGACCCTAGTTCCCGGTACTTCCACTAGTCCTGGCCACGGTTGCGGCCACGGTAACGGTGGAACAAGGGGTGCTCACAAACTCTTCAGCTCTAAATAATTAAGGTAAGTTATTACGTATATTATATTAATAGTAGTGCATTATTAATTATAGATTATACACTACTATAAGATTATAGTCTATAAAGTACAAGATTTTGCCTACGGAACCCTGGACTACGGAACGAAACCCATTAACAAACCTGTTATGTCGCATGCAAGATATTAAACCGTCGTGTGCAGTCGCAAATATAGTTCACATCTAACAAAGAGTCTCAACGGAAAATTCATACTCCAGGGAATGTAATAATTTCAGGTACAAAGTTAAAATCCTAGCATTTTATCCTGTTTGATGCGAGATAGAAGGAATTTGTGGGTAATGTGGTTGAAAGCAATTATATCTTTGAAGTGATTTAATATAAATGATAAACTACTTTCATATGCTATTATGGAAATAGTGGGTTAATTATCATTAGTTGTCTTATTTATTATATATATCAAAAACTGTTTCTATGTGATCGACTTTCATAAAATCTACAGAACGGGTTTTCTGTAGATTTTTCTGTTTTTATACAAATATTATAAAGAGGAAACATTCGATTGTTTGTTTGTTTGCATTGAACGGGCTCCGAAACTACTGGACCGATTTGAAGAAAAATATTATTGAATTCTACATTATCGCTGACGAACATCTAACTCTAACAGCTATTATAACACTTTCTAAAATGTTTTGATCATTATGAAAACTTCGGTAATGTAACCAAAATGTGACAACAAATCGAAGTAAATGCCTATTTGTCTGAAGAAATTGTTGACAACTAGCTGTCCCGACGGACGCTGATCTGTCAGATATTTATTCTGCTGTCATAGTTACGTGTAATGTTTATGAGACCAAAATTTTAAATTGAATGTATGATTTTTTTGTCACATTTCGTGATATATTCCTGTATAGCTGGGACGGACTGCTAGTTGCGTATACTTTGTTAAGGTAAATATTTATTCACGGGCGAATATACGATGTGTTAACGATACATTTGTATATTTTAAGACGAAGTCCCCAAATATATGTGATCGGTTATCTCCAAATTTTATATAAAAAGGGGCAAACAGGTAGGTGGTAAAACTACCGCCGTCCATAGACACCAGAAGAGCTTTAAGTTTGAGACAACAAGGTGGTGACGGTGGACCTCAGAGTTATACAGCGATGTTCGAAATTGAAATACCGCTGCTGGTATGGACCTGAACACTCCTCATTGTAGATGCGATAGAAGATACAGAACGAGCCAACATATCTCCGTAATGCCAAATGGTCAAGCTGTTCGAAACCTGGTCGTAGACCATTCGAGTCGCTATAGGGTTAAATGGAGCGAGCTGATATTGAGGGGCTCCAGCCCAAAGGTGAGAGCAGTACTCCATATGCGGACAGATCTGCGCCGTGTATAATTGCATCCGATGCGCTGGCGTGAAGTACTGCTTTGCCCTACTAAGCACACTCATTTTTTGGAGGCTAATTTAGCCATCTCTTCCAAGTGACAGAGAAACTATACGTTACTCGATATATTGATGCCAAGTATTCTCATACTAGCTGAGGCCATTAGGGGTTGTTTTCAACTCGAGGAGATACGACAAATGGGTTTCCTTTAGTGGTAAACACGCAAACTTGGGTGTGGTCGCTTCACAAATTCAAAATTCAACGCCAAAGCAAAATGCAAAAGAGGGGGGCCTTTCTTTTTGTTATAGGTTTGCCCCTTGCAAGTACATTGTAGAGCGCATGCTCGTGCCCCCGCCCCTCAGAAGACGTGGTACAGCCCAGGATTCCAGATTCAGGTACAGGTCCTGAGTGTGGAGGTCCAGAGAGGGATTATCCAGCATCAATAATGCTGGTTATCTCCCACACTGTGCTGCCATGTGGGGGTGCATTCCGGGTGTGCTTGGCCCAACTCTCAAACAACAAACAAAAAAAATCTGCTAATTTGTTATCTCATATTTGCCCGATGTCCCTGGTAATCCTACTAATAACATAAATAAGAAAGTTAATGTGTTATTCTCTGAGGCAAAAACTACTAAGCGTAATAAGGGAAAGAAAAAGTTAATGATCTTAATTATACATTTGTAATAACATATTTTCTTCCCAAAAATAGAATTCTACGGATAACGCGTCGGCAACCGAAGAACTGAATAAGCAATATAGGCACAACACCCAAGAATGAAGATATAACAATAATAATAAATATAACATCATTGGCAATTTTGTAAAATGATATTGTGTTTAACAAGGCTGAGACAAAGGGCAGTTGGGAAATAGCCGTGATTTGTTCCGCCCTCAACAACAAACGACTCTCATTAGCTGTGAGCCGGGTAATGAAAATAAGAATTCATTTGAGTCGCCATAAACGAATGCTTGTTACATTATTAGCGTTCAATAGATTCGTTTCTTCTGTGGGCTGTTAAAGTCATAATGTTGTGATGACGATTGAAGCATTGATTTAAAAATATTTTGCTAATCGATGACTGAAGCCCGTATATCCACTTGTTATTTTGACGTGTTGTCTTTCTTAACTTCTCCATCCCAGTGGGCCGCACGTAACGCTTAGTTAGCCTGTTAGTGTCATGTGGGCGAGCCGACTTGGTCGGGTAATTCGGATGAAACATCGTGGTACCACTTCTTACAAATTTCCACTTGATGGTAGGTAATCATATTTGAAATTAACACACCATCTTTGATTTAGTTGTATCTCGTTTTAGTACATAACTTTTTCTCTTTGTACATAAATTATGAAAGTAAAGTAAAGTAACTTCACGCCTGTTATCCCCGAAGAGGTAGGCAGAGGCGTGCTAGTACATCCACAACTCGTAAGTCCAGTATATATACTAGAATACCCACGATTAGCCAAGGTACTGAGTCCCATCATCTGCGCTCCGCGCAGAGGGTCGTCGTAGTGAGGTCGATCCGGGGGTATCGTAGGATATCGTGGGCTGCAGCGACAGCCCTAGCCGGTGATCCCCCGTGGGAGCTCGTGGCGGAGGTTCCTGCCGAGAGCTGCTCCTATGTCTCGAATAGGAAAGCTCTCGGCCTGAGTCCCACGCATGACGAGATCCTACGGATCCGCCGGTTAGATTATATATTATGCAGAGGTGGGGAAGGACCTGGCGCGGCAGCCATACGGTAGAGGTAACGGCTGCTTGCGCTCGGTCCTGGAGTGGTGGATGCGCCGTAGGCGCAAACCACTCACCTTCCGTCTGACGCAGGTGTTCACCGGGCATGGTTACTTCGGTGAGTATCTGTGTAGGATGGTTCGCAGGGAGCCGACGACTCGTTGTCACGATTGTGACATGGCGGTGGACTCGGCCCAGCACACCCTCGAGGTGTGCCCGAGATGGGCTGCGCTGCGTCACGATCTGACATCAGTTGTCGAAGGGGACTTGTCAAAGTCGAGCATCATCATCGCGATGCTCGGCGGCGGCGATTCCTACCAGGCGATGGGTTTCTTCTGCGAGACCGTCATGTCCCAAAAGGAAGCCGACGAGCGGGACAGAGAGGAGGCTGCCGACGCGGCCTCCTCCCGCCGACGACGAATGGGGGTACGAAAGAGGCGCTATCTGCAGCGTTTTCAGTAGTGCACCTGTGTTCCGTGTCGGGCCGGGATGGGAACCCGGTCCACTTCCAAAGACACGGCGTCGTGGGGACTGTCATAGCTTAGCCGGACAGTCCTCGAGGAGGTGAAGTCTTTTCGCCGAGGTCAGCCTGTCGCTGGAGGGGTCCTGTTGCCTGCAGATCCGGGACCCTCTACTAACAGCGGCTGAAGGCCCGGCTCCCGTAGAGGTTTAGCTGGTATTTCTACCCAATGTCCGAGTCCAACATAGGTCTGGGGGTCTACTCGGGCTCCCAGGTAACATGCGTAAATGGATTCCCCTTCGTCACCAAAAAAAAAGGTACTGAGGACCATGTTGTCATAGGTGGCAAGCCTATGGCCACTTCGGACACATTCCACTGACAGACAACGCTCAGCCGAAAGTAATGCACCTAGAAACTTGAGATGTGGTACAAAATTTTTCGACAGCATAAGGAGGCGAAGGCTATTGGAGCCTTTTGACGAGTACCGATG
>JAFELO010000418.1:127815-141063 GCA_017140195.1 Eumaeus atala | reverse complement strand
AAAGATTATTTAATTGAAAGAAAAAGAATAAACCAGTTTGAAGTGACTTTTACACAGCCATCAGCCGTGATATGCTCGCCTTTAAGGCTCTAAATGTTTTCAATTATCACGGGGAGGTAAGAGGCTTGCGGGCTCTGCCAAGGTACATTTAAGCTGCACTCCACAAACGGTCTTATTGCAAATGAGTTTCTGCAGGGATTGCTGGGTGCGAAAGATATAATGACTCCAATTTGTATGTGGATTTCATGTGTTAACAAATTTAGAATATCAAGAACAGGGCTGGCATGTAGGTATACCAAGCCGATAGAAAATAAAAGACAATTTATTTGTTAATTTCATATTTTCTTCAACTGGTAAAAAAGTACAAAATTTTATGGCACTAGAAAAAGAAAACATAAGAGAATGTCGGAGAAAACGAAGCACTTAAATAAATATGCATTAAGTCGGTAAAAATTAAATAATTTCATTTTTACACTCAACACATTGTACTAATTAAAAGTATTATTTTTTTCTACTCAACGTATTTCGTTGTACTAGTAACGAAAACAGGCCATGAATTAAAAGTAATTAATTAATTTTACTTAATTCATGCAGTATAAACGAAGAAGTAGTGAGACAGTTTTTAGAAAAAAAAAATTTTATGAAAACAAGGACAAACAAAATGAATTTCATTTTGCTGTCCCAGTTTATGTTAATGCTGTGTTTTCCCAGACAGACTACATCTCGTACATACAACATTTATTTTTCACCTATTACAAAACACTGACTTAGTTTTTAATCATAACTGAGTATATATTATATAAATTAGGTTTACATTTTCAAACAAATATTTCTTAAAGTCAATTAAGTGAAACAAAAACAACTAAAAGTCCAATTCTTAAACACTACAGTTAAAATTACGCACATTGGTTCACAAAATTATCTCTATTTGTTTAGACTTAAGAAGACTTAAGAAGCCTGCATCGATCGCTAAATCTACTTAGAAATAAATTACTAGACTAGGTGTAATGTAAGAAATGCTAACCAATAAATTTATTTAGAATGATCTGTAATCCTATAATACTTATGAACTTATCTAATGAAAATAGTACTTTGCGGTTATGAGTTTGAGTAAAGTTCACGACATTAGCTCTCGCAAAATAAAGCAAGTCTAGATATCATTCAACGTTCATATTTTAAACGTTAATGAAAGATTTGCATTGCAAAATATATAATCAATGCTTAAAAAAATATGGGAAACGAACTGACCGAAAAAAAACTGAACGAAATTGATTGAATGAATGACTAAAAACTGCATAGTTAAATCCAAATACTTTTTTAAATAAAATAGGGGGCAAACGAGCAATCAGAGCCTTTTTTACGACTACCGACGCCCATCAAAATCCACATAATTACTATGCCGTTGCGCGGCCCTCCTTCAGCCCCCTACCGCATGGACCACCGGCTACTCACAAACCTTACGGCGGTATTATGTGAGCGAGACGTACCGAACCGGTCGTGCCAGCCCGATTCCGCTGGAATGCACCATGGCACTGCCTCCGTCTAATAGATTAAACGAAAAAAAGAGGAGTGACTGAATTGTTGCAAATTTCCTAAACGATAAGGAATATAATATGCAAATTCCTAAACGAGTGAACTATAAAAGAATAACGTTTGAAAATGGCAAAAAGAAATGAAGATTAACATAAAATCCACTGCTTAAACTGTGAGTAAAGATTCATTATTTTTAATCCTGGGATAACGTAATAGTTAAACATACAATAGCTTTATCAATCATATAACATTTGTAATAAACAAGCACCTTGTGACTACGAATTGTGGTGCTCTTAGGAGTAGCAATAAAGAAAAAACAGGGAAAAGAACAGTCTGGCTAATCATGTGAAGTAAAGAAGTTTGATAGAAGAATTTATATTTTAAAATGTCGATCAGTATAGCAAATTATACTTCTGAAGAGTTTTGATACATCAAGTATCAGAATTATTGGTTAATTCCTGACACAGTGTACTGAAATACATTAGTTTAATAACATCACGGTATAAACCTAATAACTAAATGTTAGGTTCTAGTTTCCACTAGCAAATTTTAAGTTTGGATTTAAAATCACAACACTTCCGAACACTTGACCTACTGACAGTGAACGTAAAAAGAATTTAAGTATGATCTTAGTTAAAAGATTTCACAATTTCTTTTTATGTCTAACTAACAGTAATTTAGTTTGGTATATTCGTATGTGTTTCCACGTGATGACGTCTCCCGTATCTGTAATAATATTTTAACACGATACAATAATTATATTATATTATTTGGTTGTTCCTAGTGACTAAGTCAATGTGGTCAAGAATAATGTAGGTATTGATTTTTATATTCCGTGTTCTATAGGAATCGGCTCACCATTGACATTAATTCTATGACAGACATCTGATGGTTCATAATTTTCAAATGTTAATGTTCGAAAGCTTGGATCATCAACGTTGAATTAAATATTAGGAAATGTGTGGCGGTGTTGGTGTTTTCGAGTTTTACCTATTTTTTACCACAGGTCAGCCATCCATATATACTTTGATATGGATCAGTGACGAAAATTCACATTCATTACACGTGACGTAATTTGTCAATGAATAAGTAAGTTTAAGTTTGAGCTTAGAAATAAGTAAGTTACCATACTTACTGATTGTGACGTCTTCTTCGTATTTGCTCTTCTCGTCTTGGAACGTTACATTCTATACAAAGAACTATTAGTTTCTTGTCACAGGAAAATCTAGAAAAAGAGAGAATGAATGAAATTTTGAAACGCAAATACTTTTGTGTGTACATGGGATGATTGATACGTATCCGAAACGACAAAGAAAAACTTTAATAATCTATTTATAACAATTTTATTTTTCAACGTAACTCAATGCATTTAGTCCAGCGCTTCTCCAATGCCGTTACATCAGTTTGATAAAAGGTTTTCTCCCTCAAAATACTCGTCTACGGCGTCAACGACTTCATCATTTGATGAAAATATTCGGTCACCTAACCATTTCTTGAGAGTCGGGAATAAGTGGAAGTCGCACGGGGCTAGATCTGCGGAATAGGGGGGATTTGGTAATAATTCGAACCGCAATTCATGGAGTTTCGCAACTGCAACCCTTGCCGAGTGCGCAGGTACGTTGTCGTGATAAGGCCGTTTCCTTCGGCTTTCGTCACAAAATTTTTGCAGGAAGCTTGCATAATACTCTCAATTTATTGTTTTGAATGCAGGAGCAGTATTACCTAAAACACTCTCTAACTTACTTTAATTAGGGTTGCCGTTTTACCTTTTAAAACGTAAAACTTTATCACCGTACGAATTTCGTTTCTTTTCATTGCAAAGAAATCTTTCGGCAGAGAAAGTTCTAGCTCCCCTCACACAAATTCTGTCAATTCGAATAAATTCAAATTTAGCGTTCTATATTCTTTGAAAAGATGATAGAATATAATGTCATAAATTTTGTTTGATTATCTTTTTTTTAAGTTCGTCGTTTCGGCCAATTATCAATCAGCCTTAGTATGTTTGTTTTTGTACGACAAAAAAGCTACTGAAATGGTCTTGAAGGAAATGAATTACATTCTAGAATAAGATATAAATGTCTTTATATCCCGAAAATATTTAAGTTCCCTCGAGACGTATAATTGTACGCAGGTGTAAGAAGTACTAAGCTGCTAAGAATTATTAATACAAATTACGAACCAAGGTAATCCACAGTTAGTAAGTAATATTAATTCGTATTAATCAATAATCTGCTAACAATTGCAGAATATTGTTACTTTAGGCGTTGGAAGGCCTCCCACCCGGTGGACTGGCGACTTAGTTAAGGTGGATGATGAAGTGGCATATTGTCATATTTGTACTTAAATTGGTAGGATACAGGGATATCTTCTCGCCTGGATAATATTCTAGTTAGTCTTTCATCGCAGTATACACAAGCTTATTCCTCATTTTACATTACCATCATCCCGCGGATTTAGCCGCGTTACTCCGGTCCTACGTTGCATTACGGTATACAGCCTATAGCCATCCTCGATGAAAGGACTATTCAACACAAATAGAATTTTTCAATTCGGGCCAGTACTTCCTGAGATTAGTGCATTCAAAGAAACAAACTTTTCAACTTTATATTATTAGTCTGATAATTGTAATTGTAGTACAGACTAATACAACGTGATTAAAGTCTGTACTTTAATCACGTTGTAAGCTTATCATGGATTTTTACTATTTATGTAATACATACGTGTTTGCGGACCTTGTATTGTAATAATAGATGAATGTAATATAATATAATACAAGGTACATAACACCAATTAAAATTAACGACGGACTACGCATCAGGGTATCCCAACAATATCCAAGACGAACCCCTGTCCATCCTGACGTCTTAAAATGGAGCATAACAATTGCCGTTAAAATTAATGTACCGACGGAGTTCACATATTATTTAGATGTGTTTAGTTAATGTTTAATGTTGAACGTTATCCATGTGTGCACTTATTGTATTTTATTGCTTCAGTGTACTGTTTGTAATGTTTCTTGTAATATGCACAACTTTTCATTCATTTATTTTCATAATGCAATGAAATGAAGGTGGTAAGGTATCCAACTACATTTCTTCAGGTTTGAAATATAAGTTTCGATGATTAGTCACAAATCCCACACTAACTGGTACTTTTTGACTAGAATATGCCATAGAAAAACTCAATATAGCTTCCGTGGAAACTATGAATATGCTAGTATAGGATGGTTTTGGTCATTAGACTATATTTCCTCTTTCCCGTACATGGAAGCGATGCATCCCAATATGGGGTTAAGAATAGCTAAAGTAAACTGTTTTTATCTTGGCTGAACCGATGCTTTGTAAATAATTCTTAATTTATGAAGTAACTCGTACTGACACATTTATTGTCTGTTTGTGAACGCGCGTCCAGAACAACTAGACGACTCGAGTTGAAATTGAACATAGTACAATCTTTTATGACCTAGGTATCGAAAAATGATGAAATGAATGAATGAAAAAGTCGCAGAAAGAGTCAGTCGTCACTCATCTGGCAGGTAGTTCATAAAGTTGAAACTGATTATTATATCATCATGATTATCATGCGCCGGACCTCTTCCACTGTTGCACATAGGTCTTATAGAGTGCCATAGGTCAAAGTCACGAGCCACTTATATCTCTCCCCGGCATCTCAACCAAGTCTACCGGGTAGAAGGCCGTCCAACACTTCATCTTATAATTTGCTTACATAACATTTGGGTCTAAGAGTATACGATTGTGCAGATATGAGCCGAGCCCGTAGCTGTTCCTGCTTCTGCTGGACCATTCGTTGCACGAGGTATGCGGCCTGTGCCTGCCGTAGATGTCGCTGCCGTGCCATATTGCTTTGATTGGCCTGAAAATAAAGAATATTGCATTGGTTGCTCTTCTTGAGTAACCGTACAGAGCGCATCGTCAGTCGGCGATGTTGGCCCACTGGATACAATTACACGCCTTCAAGTGGATTAGCATCGCGGATGCTGGCCCACGATACAATTACACGCAGTCAAGTAGATTAACGTCGCGGTTTTATCAAATAAGTGAAAATATTTGTCATTGTAATTGTTTAATTATATCTAAGGGAAGCTAACATTAGAACTAAGCTCTTAATGTTACTAACCATATATGGATCTTATAGTTATCAGAAATAAATTGATTTGAAATTCACACATTTACATTTCCGTGTTTAATATAAATTAGTTTTAGTCGGAGCACGGATAATTGCTAATTAGCAAATTTATACATTTTGCATCATATCTTAGTAAGAAGTAGTGCTGTGCTGCATTGCTGCCGAATTGTGCTGACAACGGGGACGTACCTCTCGCTCACACGACACCGACAATTGCTGGTTAGTGAGTAGCGGGTGGCCTATTGGAGAGAGAGAGGAAGGCATCATGACAATAATGCGGATATTTATGTGCCTTGGAGTCAAGACACTCTAATTTCTCATTTGCCCTCCTATACAAAAATTATCATCAGCGTAACATTAACATTTAGTTATTAGTAGCATCTCAGGAGTATGAACCGTACACTTTAAAATTTAAATATTTCACTCTCATATAACACCGACATTAAATAATTAATGACATAAGGCTATGCTGTCGTATTTCGTGCGGATTTGAGAATTATTCCGATGGCACATCTGACGCGAGTATCCAGTACGCCTAACTTACTAAACGACTGCTGTGCCGAAAAGATTGTTCATAGACAACATAATCTAATAGAATAAATCAAACCAAGAGAGGTGTGGAGCTGGTTTCATTTGTTTTGGGGACTAGCCGTCCTTGCCAGACTGACAGTTCCGGCCACCTTACTAAAGATGGGGCTGATGGCAGTGACGTTGGTTTCTAGGGTCTTTCAGCATTATCGTGTACTGCAATACTGAAGTATTGTGTGCGAATTGTCGCCGAGTGTTAACTAAAGAGAAGGTAAAAATGAATTACCAAGTATTGTCAATAAAAACATTTTTCCCGCTGAAACTGTAGATATTCGCCCGTCGATTGATGAACGGAGCGCCAGACCCGTTGAACATGTTCCGCCAGGAATAGAACAGCGTCTCGTTTTGCAAGTTCACCACGGGCAGATCCCTGTACTGGTTGTTTTTCATCACGCCATCCAGGTTTTCTATTCTGTAACGATTCTTAATTATTCATCGGGAATCGGGTCGGCACGAGACGCGACCGTGTTTTACAGAGTCACCGATGCAGTCGAAGTGTGCAGAGACGTGGGCGGTGACAGGTTTTCTGGGGTACACATTACAGCGACAGACACTGTAGTGTATGCCCCAGAAAAGTGAGGTTTTAAATGATTTGTGGGTAGTCAGGATTTGCAAGTTGGAAAACAGAAACTGTGAACAAAGAATCGCGTCTCCTTATACCGAGACTATCTCCTCACTCCGAGAAGTGGGTAGTGGGACGGGTAGAAGTGAGTACTCGTTCGGATTAAGTACATGAATCTATAGTAGGGAATTGGGTATGAAAATTAGTTGGTCGGACATGTCCAAGCCGACGCAAAATTTTATATTTAGAAACAAGTTCAATTGTATTTTTAGGAATCATTGGATTGCGCCCATCGCCAGATCGCGACTCTCATAAAGGTGACACTAACGTTCCGTTACATCTTATACTTGTATACTAATTTAGACGCGAAGGCTAAAATCGAACATAAAAGAAATAAAAAAAAAAGAGATATAACATAAATGTAAAAACAATATATTTTCTATGATTTAATGTCCCATACATTCCCATACATCTGTAGCGGAAATTAACTCGGGGATGTGAAAATAAATCTAACATTTTTACCATTAATGATGTGTCAATATTAATGATGTGTCAATATTTCAATGATCATCATCATATGGTCTATGAAGGTGATAAACGAAGTGAAGTTGCCGTATTGCGGTATATGCACCATAAATATTTATGGGAATTTCTAGTCAAACACCAATGTCTCAATATTTGCAAAAAAATGTGCGCTAACAAATGAGTTGTACTTCTTTTTCTTTAAACAAACGAGCAGTTGAATTCTTTTGATGTCTATAAACATCCGCACAATTTATGTGCTGATGTGTCTGCCCTTTTTCGTCGTAAAATGTAAAAAAAAAATTAAAAATGTATTTATAATTTTTCCTCGCATATGCTTCTCAGAGATATCGGTGAAAATCTTTTTTCTCAACTGTCGGTGTTTCTCTATCTTTTCCTATATGTCGGTGTCGGTGTGCGCGGCTAGAATACGCCTAGTTTTAGAAGACATTTTAGATTTTTATGAAAAAATGCGTTGTTTTAGAACATATTCACATTCTTGAGAATATGTCTAGTTTTAGAACACACTTTGGATTTTTTAGCATAAGTAATTTTAGAACATACTTTAGCTTCTTTAAAACAGGCAAAGTTTTAGAACACACTTACTGGGTAGACAAGAACGCAGCAAACAATCCCTTGTCAGCCAGCCTCCGGCCCTCTCTATAACACTCCAGGTTGACTGCTGTTCTACTGGTCCGGTTTGAGCTTGTCACCATGTTTCCTGTATACGGAACGTCCAGTGCTACAATGCGAATCTGAAAACAAGCAAACTTAATTTTACCACTGTTGGATTTTTTTTTATAGAATCCCCCCCCCCCCCCACTCACAAACCACACGAAACACGACACTGAAGGTGTCACGTTACGGCGGTTTTATGTGAGCGAGAGGTGCCTTCCCGGCTCAATTCCGTTGCATTGGAGGATGTAGTGCCATTTCCACATGATCCGTAGCAACGTAAATAAAACTCATAATAGTTTTAGTATCATTTGCATTGCCTTTCGATTTTGTCTCTGTAATAAAATATAAACTATTAGGAAACCTATCAAGTTTTTAGGCTGTTGTGTTCGATGAGACAGCCATAGTACAATTTTGCTTGTATAGGTAAAACATCTATTATTATTGTATTTCGCGCGCGATGCTACGCTTTGTTTGGCTTTTCAAAAGCGTTCTCGGAGAATTCTGAACAAACTTGTTAAAACGTATAAAAATGTAATATATTTGTACTCGTGGCTGCGTTAAAGTTTATAGGATAATAAACTCTCTGTTGTCCCCACCTCTCTATCCCCTTCTTATAGCATAGGGTGCAAAAGAGAAATCGGAGCTCTTTGACGACTACCGACACCCATAGACATCCGCATGATATTGTTGAAATGCAGATTGCCCTTCTTTGATCCCCCTATCCAAAGGGCTACTCGCTACACAAACGAAACGCGAATAGCTCTATCTCCTTAAGCTCAAAGCCTTGTACCATTTCTGAGTCCATAAAGGACAAATAACTAAACAAACAAACATTTATTTTTATATAAAGATAGATGAGATAATAAGACACGAAAGAAGATAGAGAAATGATAACATCCTGTAATTTTTTTTGTTTTAGTTTTTATCTATACAACACTTACAAAGCGTTTAACTTCTTGCGGTTGATTAATTTGTGGCGGCTCTGGGGCTGGTGTTGGTCGTGAGGTTGGTGGTGCTGTTGAAGCTGGTGTTGGTCTTGGTGTTTGTGATGATATTGGAGTCGGTGATGGCGGGAGGGGTATAGATTCTTCTGTCTCACGCTTCATACGTCCCAACTGAAACGTATATAACTTAACTAAGATTTGCAATAAAGGCCTAACTTGGTCTCAGTGGCTCCCAGGTGTGCCACCGCCAAGTTCCCGACTTTTTCTTCTGACTGCTTAGATCAGTTCCAACAAGACTTTTCGGACTCAGGGCTTGGACCCTGGAGCTTACGATGGCCAAATCAGGCCAGTAGGTTTCCGGAGGTACTTCTCGCTCACAATATGTTTTATGTTTCTTCTCTTCCACAGACCTTAGACAAATCATTCCTACTGTCTATTCAAACTGTTTGTTTTGTTGCCCCCTACAGAAATAAAAATACATCTGTATATTAAATATAATAGAATATTTTTCTAGACCATGGTCCATAGAAGTTAGTATTATTACAAAACTGCTTATAAAAACTAATTTTAGTATTCACAAAAAATTTACAAAAACGATCCAGTCTCCCCACCAGCAGGCTCACTGGACCCCCAAAAGTATGCTATTTTATATAAATAAAGTTAAAATGACAGAAAAAGTACCTTCACGCCTCTTATCCCCGAAGAGATAGGCAGAGGTGTGCCAGTACATCCACAACTAATAAGTCCAGTAGTTAGATATACTAGAACACCCACGATTAGCCAAGGTACAGAGGCCCATGATGTCATAGGCGGCCTATGGCTACTTCGGAGACATTTAAATCCCGGACAATGTAATGCGTGTTCAAAATAATCTGAAAAACGTTTAATGATAGTTGCCCGACCTGGGGATCGAACCCCACCAGGCTAACGGTCTTAACAAGCGACAATGACAATTAAAATGAATTCTTACCATAACCTCTTGCCATCCGTTTTTGACCCTCAACACCATTTCATTTTCTTCTATAATGTAAGCCAATGTACCCAAACGTACGATCGATGTTTTCTATCGACACACAAGTAATTAAAATTAAGTATTGACGTGATAACGTCTTGTAAATCGATAACGGTAGCTGCATGCATGAAAAAGTATGACGTAACCTTCCTTGAGTCATAGTTATATTTGTAATGGGTGCGGTGGCGGACATTTCGGGGGAATGATGAAGGCAGGGCAATACATATTTATAACAATTATTATTCTCCAAAAGTCTCCAACTGCCTCCATCTACTCCTATTGTATAAAATAGTGAGTTACAATTTACTTACTGTTATTTAATTTGCTTTTTTAAAGAGAAAGAAACTTATTTATTTACAAGACTTTATAATTGAAAAACAAACTAGTAGGTGTGACTGAGAGTTAGCAATGACTCTCAGCGCAGCAGCAGGGATAGATGCAGTACTCTGATGAGCTGACTCGACTGTGCGCCGCACCTGCATCGTCCCTATCCTATAATGACAAGGAGTACAACAGGACGCTATCTGTCCCACTAATGTTGCCACACAAATTGGATACACAGACATCTAGAGGATCGTTTCCTGCTACCTCTAGTTTCCATATATGTTATAATACAATGTCCCCAAAATCTGTCTCTTCGTATGAGAGTTTTTTCAAAATCGAATGAAAGTATTTTCGTTCGGATTTCTTTCACCCATGGATAGGTTGTTCACGGAGGAAGCCGGAACGGGTCACTAGTTTATAATAATAATAATAACTTCAAAAAGACAGCATACTTTGTATGTTTTAGCTGATAGATATTTTTTTATTATATATTAGGTTTAAGTTTGTGTAAGAGAGATAAGTTTTGATTGACTATTGTATTATGTTCATCTTCCTGTAAGATGGCTTAAGTATTGTATATAGTTAATATATGTCTCATTATTAGGATAAATACAGCATAGCATAGCAGATGACTCACCTTGAAAAGTGCTGTTTTCGTTCTAAATATTACAGTGGTGGCTGTATAAAGCTCGTCGTCATTCAATGGGAAATCTGAAAGGAGATCTGTAATCGAAAGACTATTTGTATGTACAACCACGGTCGTTAACTGGGTTCGAGTCCCGGGTCGGACCTACGTGTTATTGGGATTTTTCTATTTCTTATAATATTCCGAAGTCAGGAAGTTGGCGGTGCTACACCCCCGTGCCTCGGAGAGCTCCTAAGCCGTCGGTCCGGCGCCTGATTTCTCTCAGATCGTGTCGGACCATTGGAATAGGAGAATGACGGAACAGGGAGTGAACTTGGCCCTGAGCACACACTTGTGCACTTTAATATTTCCTGCGTAATTGGCTAGTCTATATACAGACGGCCGCCGTGGCCGGCAAATTCGGCCAGCATGACAATATTATTATTATTATTGTTATATATTTATAACTAGTTTTGACAGTAAATACGACGACGGTATAAATCATTCAAGTGTGTTACATGAAAGAGTATTTTGGATCTATTCATATCTTAATTATCACCCGGTTTACACATTATCATTGCGATTAATAATATTTTCAATAAAGCAATGTGTAAAATACTGCGATCTAGCGTATGACGTTTACTTCCAACTTCACTACGCTACTCAGTCTTACTTGAACGTGACATCAAACGGACGCCATGACACCTTTGTAAGTGTCATGGCGTGCATTTGCGTTTGCCGCCTCACTAAGAAATAGTTTGTAGAAAATGCGATATTTGAAATTAAAACTAATTTTATCACCGAAATAATATAATTTCGTGAAATTGTTGTCGTGTGTACCGACATCATGAAAATGATTCCAAAATCAGTACTCATGCCTTATTGACCCGTTTCGGGTCGTTATTTGTTAGAAGTTTATAATTATTTCAGGTTTCGGGTGGCATATTATCATGGAATGTTAATAAAAATTTTGTAGCATTTGAGAGACGCAAATAAAAAAAATCATTAAACATAATATATTAACAATTGAATTATTTGCTTTCGTTGACTACCCCTCTCTCATAGAGTTTTTAGTTAAAGGTTACAGATTTATTACAATTATGGAACAATCTAAGAAATATTCTCTTAATCTCACCTGTCTGAATCTCATTATTCATGTATAATTTCTCGTAGTCTATCGACGCGGGCTCTCCCTTCGGTCCAGTGATGGATATACCGGGAGGACCGGGCGGCCCTGGCGGCCCTGGGGGCCCTATTGGGCCGGGAACTGCAGTGATGTTTGTCCGCTCGCAAGTACCGGAAGGTCCAGGTTTACCCGCTTCTCCAGGTTTTCCCATCTCACCACGGTCACCTTTTTCTCCTTTTGACTGAAAAATATTGTTTTCGCAAATTTCCTCGAATATCTCCACATAAAACTACTTCAAATTTTAAACTTTTTAAATTTACCGTTTTGAACGCAAAAAGAATTAAGTAATTTTAACGGCTGCAAACGTCAAATCAGAGCCTATTGATGACTACCGATGCCCATAAACATTCGCATGATTGTTACGCAGATGCGCGCTGCCCTGCTATCATCCCTCTCCAATGGGCCACCGGCTACTTACAATCCGCACGAAACGCGACAGGGACGCTGTCACCTTACGCCGGTAAGTGAGCGTGAGGTACCTCGGTCGTGCCGGCCAAATTCCGTTACATTGGACGATGTGGTGTCATGCACCATTCATGGCACTACCGCTTCTTTTGCAGCATGGCACTACCTCTTCCTTATACGCAATGTTGTAAGTATGTAATGGAGCATATGATAATGATTATACTTATATTTAAATATAACGTTCTCGTCTCACGATGTTAGTTACCTTACTCCTACGAAACGGCTTTACCGATTTTTACCAAATTTTATATATGTATTCACTAGGTCTGAGAATACGCTACTATCTATTTTCACACCCCTAACTGATAGGGGCTGGGTGAACAACAAAACAATGTATGCCGGGTCAGCCAGCATTAAAACTGCGTAGCATACTCGTACTATAACAATAGTGCGTTCAGCGGAATGGGACGTCCCTAGTATCTTAACAAAATAGGTAATTTGACAGGCTTGTTTTCTATGCCAAAAACTTTACTAAATACCTGTGGCCCTCTTGGTCCCGGATCTCCCTTGGGTCCTTTTCCACCGGGTGCTCCTCTGGGACCCGTTTTTCCAGTGTGTCCACGATTTCCTTGCGTGCCCTTATCACCTTTGCGTCCCGGTTCTCCTTGGAGTCCCTACACCATAGAACATATAATATCATCGAGTAATAATTTCAGGAAATAT
>JAFELO010000418.1:89355-127764 GCA_017140195.1 Eumaeus atala | reverse complement strand
TTATCGGCCTACTGCTGGACACAGGCCTCTCTTAATGGACGCCTAGACGGCCGGTCTCCTGCTACACGCATCCGGCTACTGCACGAAGATTGTCTCCCCACCTGATAAACGGTCGACCAACACTTCGTTTTCACAATAATAATACATATAATTCATACCTACTTTCATGAGAGCTATGGCTGAGTCAGGAACATTTCCGGGGAGCCCTCGCGGCCCCATTTCCCCCTTTTGACCTTTTTCTCCGTCTGTGCCACGTTCACCAGTATGACCCCGGTGGCCTCTTGCTCCTTCAGGACCGGTAGAACCATTGATTCCCGGAGGACCCACGGGACCGATGGGTCCAGTCTCTCCTCGTTCACCCTTTTAAAAGAAAAGCTATAGTTATATCAATTACAAATCTTGACGTTAATCCATGTTATTAAAGATGGGATGCTGTAAGGACTATGGGTTTTATGGATCGGATACGCTTCAATAATGTCATCACTTCGTTCCTTCTTTAATTCGTGTAACAGTTTTAACAATACAAAGTACCAAATTCCCTCGCATATAAATGTATCCCAAGGGGACTGTCTTTTCTCTCGGACACTTAAGCATTTAATATGTTATTACAGATTGAAATGTCTATTTGTGCCCAATTTTAACGAAATCCATTTAGTATTTATTGAGTGAAATTATGACAAACATACCTGTAACTATTCGCATTTACGCAGTACGATGGACAAATTTCGTTGCAAGTATAAAAGTCGGTCTCTTGGCCTTATGGCCAATATTGACGACCGGCTGGCGCAGTGATAACAAGGTTTGAGTGGAATAAAATTAACTGTGCGCCAGAGGTAGCGGGTTCGAATACCGCCCAGGTCATGAATGTTTATCTATATATTATACGTATTTCTATAATGAAAATCGTATATTTATATAATGTATTAAATTCATGAAAAATTAAATATATTCCGTCGTCAAGCACCTGTAACACAGGTACGTTTAGGTACTAAGCACAGGGCTGGGCCAACGTGATGTGATAAATCCACAGATATAATTATCACAAATATGGGTTGAGGACATCGCACTTTGGCCACAAAAGTCTTAGTAATTTTTCGGCCATAATGTTCCGCACGGCATAAAAAGTTTAACATTAATAATCTGTTACCTGTGGCCCAGGTGGTCCCACGTCTCCCCTTTCTCCTTTAAATCTTTCAATAATATTTGCATCTGAAATTAAAAAATGAAACTCAAATACAATATTTATTTCACTGTGTGTCCCTCACGGTGTACGGGGTCGTAGTTACCTCTATCTATGTGTAGATCATCTATATGTGTAGATGATATTTATTGGAATTTACTCCTTAAAAACGATTTAAAGTACATGGAGTTAAAAAAAAGAGATTGCTTCTTAATAGACCAGTGAACATGTTACGCTCTCCTGTTCGCACGCTCCGCCCATTCGGAACATTACCATGACTTGTAACGTTACTATTACGTCCAACTTTTGTGTTTTTTTACTGCTTTATGCTGGCGGAAGTATCCAGGGCAGGTCATCGGTTACTATAAGACACGTCGGGCGACAGTTTAGGTGAGATTGTGGTCGATAGTGTGACAGACACCCCTCTTTACCCACAGATGGTAAGGATGTATCCCGATAGTTATTTAAGATTAGCTAATATAATTATTAGTTTACCGGGTCCCCTCTCTAATGGGGGCATTCACGTGGCGCAGATAAAGTTGAAAGTTGCATTGTCGTGGGGGCTGGAAGAGCTGGTTGAGTATTCTTTCGTGAATACAGCTAAATGGTAACGCTTGGATAGTACCACCAGTGTAACGCCTTACTGCGCTTACGTCGGCTACATCTCCTGTCTATATTTTAAAGTCAAGTTTCTTAGTAAGAAATAAAGTCCAGTCGCGTTTAGACATGCAGTTTTCTACCTTTAATTCTTAAGATTCATCAAATTAGACATATTTGAGGTATAATCTTTTTGTTCAATTAAGTCGGGGAATATGTTTGTGTAAGAAGAGAGTACTCTTAAATAATAATTTGCTGCAAACCAGAGTGATTCAGACTAAAATGCGGATCATTGGCCACTACTACAAAACGTAGATAAAGTCGGGGCACATATATTACACATTTATGTTACGTGTTCAGAACCAATTTAAAAACCTTCAACTTTGTGCCTTCCGCGTGAAATTTTCATGCATCATTTATTATTTTTTCTTTTTATTCTCATAATTTAAATTTTAATGAATTTGTAGAAAATGTTACAAAATGTTGCATGTAAAACACAGCTAGTATATAATCTATATTACAATTTTTTTTACATTTTTAGGTCATGTTATAATGGCATAAACTATACAACTTTTTCTGGCTAGAGCAAGATAGATAGTATACTTTTACGGACTTTATCGCAACCATGGTTGCAGTAAAGCTTCTGAAACGTCGGGCTAGTTAAATAATTAAGTAGACCGCGATAAAATCCGTAAAAGTAGTTTTAATGTTTAGTAGTTTTTATTAGTTTTCGCGTAAATTTAAGACATCAAAAGAGCAACATAAACTGAAATTTCATGACACTAGTTGTAGTTATAAATATTTTGCAACGAATCTCATATGCTCTCATATTTTCCAGATCAATGCCATAAAAATCAAATTACTTCGTGGATGGTTTTGATGCACCTCTTATTCTACTGAACTACGATAAAGAAAGCTAAGATTGTTGTTTTTGTCAGGTTTGAGCCAGGGTTGAACTGGTGGCAGAGTGTTATTTTCACGTTATGAATGTATTTTGCATGCCTATTAAAAGTTTACCACAACACTAAGAGTGCAACAGTCCTTAAACTCATTTTGAAAATAAGTAAACAAAATAAAATTTACTTTGTTTTTGGGGCAATGAGATACATTATAATCATGATATTATAACTAAACTACAAAATAATTTAATTATAGGAAGACAATAGAAAAACATATATAGAAAAGAAAAACATAAAACATATGTAAAAAAACCTCATTCTATCAGCTTGTTTAACCAAACTTAAGTTTTTTATTAGTCTAATCTAAACCATATTCCAGTACCTCTAATGGTCGCAGGAATGGAGTCTTTAATCATAGCCCAAACGGGTGCTCGCAATGATATCATTTACGTAATTTAAACATCCATAAATGGCGCGTCTTTATCGTCAGTACTCTTATCAATATAATTATTATTAAAGATATCTTTAGTGCCATTAAAATTACTTTGTTCTAACTAATTTAAGCAAATTGTGTTAATAAAATACTAGGTCATCCGTTTTATACAATTTTTTACAATTTCGTCATTCTATACAATCCTTTACAATTTCGTCACCCTATACAATTTTTTACAATTTCGTCATTCTATACAATACTTTACAATTTCGTCACCCTATACAATTTTTTACAATTTCGTCATTCTATACAATCCTTTACAATTTCGTCACCCTATACAATTCTTTACAATCTCATCATTCTATACAATTGTCTGGCAATATGTAGTGCTCCACTGCAGCCGAATTTTGTACGTAAAAATGTGGAAAGGGGAACAGAGCATCTGCATAGCAATCATGCGGATGTCTATGGGCATCGCCAATTATCAGAAGCATCGCTGCTGGTTTGTCCCCTATAATATATAAAAAAGATATATACAAAACAAAAAATGCAGCGATACTTGTAAATTGTAATAACAATTGAGTTCCATTTGGCTCACTTAGCTACAAACAGTAATTCGATAGAGCGGTAACAGTTGTGGACTTAAAGCTACTGATGTAATTGTGTTTCTGATAGATCGTGGGGTTCCGAATTGCTATCCCGGGTTTGACTCTTCAAACTTTTATTTATAGCATAAGGGGCCAAACGAGTATCGGTGCCTTTTGATGACTACCGACGCCCATGGACATTCGCATGTTATTACGCAGATGCGTTGCCCTCATAATACCCCCCAATGGGTCACTGGCTACTCACAAACGGCACGAAACGCGACAGCGCCGCTTTCACTTTACGAAGGTATCATGAGCGAGAGGTACTTGCCCGGTCGTGCCGATCCAATTCCGTTGCATAGGAGGACATAGTGTCATGCATCATGCATGACACTTCCTCCTCCTATGCAGCATGGCACTACCTCTTCAAAAAATCCGTAGCCAGAAAGTTGGCGGTGTGACACTTCCGTCCGAGGCTAAATAGTGCTTCAGGATAATTTTTGTTGCCTCGTGGTCTAGTGGTTAGCATTTCCAGTCACAGACGGGTGGTCCCGGATTGGAATCCCGTGTCCGACCATACAAAAATGTTATTAGGATTTTTCACATTCTAATAACTGTCCTCTAATAATTTCTAATAACTAGGAAGTTGTCGGTATTATACCCCCGGCTCGGAGGGCAACGTGCCGTCCGTCCTGCGCCTGAGTTCTTTCTGGTCTTAAAATATTGATGATGATTGATACCATCGGAGTAGGAGAATAAGAGGCGAGAGACTACACATGCTCTGCGCAAACACTTGTGCACTATAATATGAACCACGTAGACGACTCTTCTTAATAGAGATGTACGCTGTAGCCGAAATTCGGCTAAGACGATTATTCGTGTTACTGGTTCATATTACGCATGTTTCAATCGCAGTGTTGTATTCTTCCTCTTCTTTTTTATCATTTGAAATACATTATTGTTGCATATCTGTCAAAGTATTTACACAGTCTGTGATGACAGCTGTGGACAGCTGATGCCTGCAGACATATACAATATCCACGGCCACGAGGTGAGGACACCTTCGTTGAGTACTTCTGTGATGTGGTAAAGCTTGCCATCGTACACCTAACACTCCTCACCTAGTGACTTAGCCCGCCTCATGTCATCCTGATGAAAATATGTGTTAGTGTCAACTAACACATATTTTTTAACATTCACTTGCAGCTCCTCTGTTTCCCGACACCTACAATTTAAGATTATTCGAATCACGGGTTAACAGGCACATTCTGGGCGAGCGGGCGCCATCTTTGGCCACGTCATCACTTTGCAGCAGGTACGGATGTGGTCAAACGCAAGCCTAACAATGGCTAATTGGTACGAGTCTGTTCGCTTAATAGTACGAGTAATTTATAAAATGGTTTATTACATTCAAGTGGATCCACGTCACTGTCCAACAATGATGATAATCTGGCTGGTGCCCCAGGAGCTCCTAGATCCCCTTTCTCTCCTTTAGAACCTGAAAGGTACGGCGTATTATTTAAATTAATTTATATCACTACTAATATTAATGTATTACATTACATTTCACATATACATCCTACACGAGTAGGAAGGGCAGCAATGTTGATTATCCTATGAACTCAATTTGAAAGGGACCATTAAATGTCTCTCTTGCTGACGTATCAAGGGAATCTATAATAATAATAATAATAATAATAATAATAATATCTGTGGACTTATCACACCACGTGAGCCTAGCCCTGTGGTAAGTGCCGTAGGGCCTTGTGTTACAGGTACTAGACAACTGAATTGACAATTTAATAATTTTTATATATTTAAGGTTTTTATTATAGAAATACATATAATACATATATAAACATCCATGACCTAGGCGGGATTCGAAACCGTGACCTCTGGCATAACACGCGGACTAGCCGTCACGTTACAAACTGAGCCAGCCAGTCGTCGTGCATAAATTATCAACTATAGTCATGAATAAAATTTAAATCATAATTTGTAAGACAAATATTACTATATTTTGGTGAATTCCAACTGAAGGAAAGTACAACATGTCACTCAAACACGTGCATTTCAGGGACAAGAAATATGTTTTGATACATATCCAATTACCTTTTTCACCATTTTTTCCATCAATTCCATCTTTCCCTGCGAGTCCAGGTGAACCATTTTCTCCAGGAAGACCTGTATCTCCCTTCAATCCTGGCGCTCCATCTTTTCCCTACAGGAATGAAAGAAGTATTTGATTGTGCAAGAAAAGACAATATGTACACGCCGTAGTTGAAAAAAATATAATTTATATATTATTGGTCATATTTTTTTATGTATTAAGGGGACAAACGATCGGTGGGAGCCCCTTGCTGAATCATGAACCCATATACATATATAATATAATTGTGGTGCACTGCTCTCTGAAAACACACTTTTAGTGAGAGGTAGTGCCATGCTTTATTGCAATTTGCTCAACGAAATTATATCGCCATAAAGGGATATCGTCGGTGTTGCGTTTTGTGGGGTTTTAGTAGCCGGTGGCCCATTGGAGGAGAGGAGGTAAGGAGAGCAACACATTGGCATAGTATTTATGCGGATGTTCATGGGATTCGGTAGTCGTTTCATTTCACCGCTCCGGGTCCGAATGCGCTTTTGCCCATGTATATTAGAAAAAAGTTGTCACTAGAGATCTATTTTACATGGTGCTCAGTGCAATGCAGCATGGCACTACCTCTTAGAAATAGATGGCAAAACATTATCAATAAATTAATATAATATAGCCAATTTACTAGTACTGGTCAGCAGTCTTTTGAATTATCACCAGAAATAAAGATGCACCGCAAATGTTAGTTTAATTCTCAACTTTTACCAATTGCAATCATGCAGACAATTTTGCTCTCATTAACCGAGAATACTTGTTAGTACATTTGTGTCCATGCGACTGTTTTTGAGTATTAAAAACACACAACAAACACACACAAAACACAGTTGAGTTTAAATTTACCTAATCGATTAGGCATCGTTATCACAAAAAAAATACCACACATGTTGTGAATCTATACCACATATATTCTAAAGTTATACCAGAAAGAGATACACAGAGTATGAATATACTCTGTGTTTATTTAAGTATAACTATAATGAAAAGACAACATCTACAGAAATACCTAATACGCCTATGGAAAAACAATTACGTAAAATGATATATCTGTGACTTTAATATTTTGAATATAATAATATTAAGGTACCTTGTAATAATACTAGCATTACCCCGCGGTTTCACCCGCGTAAATCCGGTCCTATTTGTTGTGGCGTCGCCTAAAGGCTTCCTCGATAAATGGATTACTCAATCCAAAAATAAATTTACAAATCGGGTGAGTAGATTTTGAGGTAAGCGCGTTCAGACATGCACAAAAACTCTTCTATTTTGTGTTATTAGTGTAGATAAAGATAGCTTGTCAAAACCTATATTAATGATTTTGACTTAACGGACAATGGCGGTCTTTCCGTTGGGTACACAAACAGTTTTTAATTTTTCTCTGGGTGCATGACAAATTCATTCCTTTTCTTCTAATGCATTATCACACACATAATGTAATAATCGGTTATTAAGAGAAATCCAACACATCAGAAATATAATATTCACCTTTGCATCTGCCCCCGGCGGTCCCTGTGGTCCTTCTGGACCCACGGGTCCCTGTAGACCTTGATCACCGTCTCTCCCAGGCTCCCCTTTCTCTCCTTTATTCCCATCTTTACCAGCTGGTCCCTCAATTCCTTGTTCCCCTAACGCTCCTTGCTCCCCAGGCAGACCTCTATTACCTTGTTTACCTTTAAGTCCCTGAAATCATTACAGGATGCACGCTTTTGTTTTAATTTGTATAGAGGAACCCTATGCTTTACAATGCTTATGTAAGGTGTAACTCGTGTAAACTCATTTATTCGTTAAACGCCGCATTACAAAATTGCGCTCAATTCGTAGCGCAATTTTGTAAAGACTAAGACGATATTTAAAAATAAGGTTCCACTGCGGCCAAGAGGAGAAGTTATGAGAGTCTAACTAGATACAGAATAAAAACTAATATTACTGTGCACAAGATTTGATTGAGAGAACTCAAGTGCTCGACAGACTGCTTACAATAATTTCGTCCTAGCCGAATATCGGCGACAGCGGCCGTTTCTAATGCGAAGTGCCATCTGTGCGGGACATATTGTAGTGCACAAGTGTTTGCGCAGACACAAGTGCACTCCCTATTCCCTCGCTCTCCAATTCCGATGGGATGGATAACACGGCCGGAGGGAAGTGAGGCGCAAGGCTTAACGTGCTCTCCGAGGCACGGGGGTGTATCAACGCCAACTTCCTAACTCCAGACAGTTATTAGAATTCCTGGGAGTCGAACCCGGGACCTCACGTCTGTAGCTGGACATGCTTACCATTAGGCCGCGAGGCAGTTATATATAGATAGACTGCTTAACGCGACATCCACGACACAGGAGTGAATCACCGCTAATTTCCTTAATTCCGATCTTTACTATGAATTAAAATGATACTGCTTTTACACACTTCTCCAAAAAAGGCCCCCACGATATGATTGTCGCAAAGCCACCAGGAAAATGTTTGTTATAACTGATATTGTATTATTGTGTATGCATTCCGAACTTACAATTTCTCCTTTATCTCCCTTCTCACCACGCGGGCCTGGATCTCCACGAGGTCCTTCCTTCTTAGGTATACTCGTTAGCAATTTCGATACTAATTCTTCAGAGCATTCACATGACTGAAAATTGAAAACGGAGATTTTTAGTAGTATTTCAAAAGTGTAACTAACTGATTAGAGAATTTCGTTTATATTTTCTGGTTGAATGACAATCAGGTTACGTAATTTAATAAGAATTTCTACTCGGTATATCACTCAGATATATTTTTTTAAATATAAGTATGTAAAATATGTTTTATAAGGTACTAAGACTATAATATGTAAAAATCGTGATGTGTGGCACTCTGCTCTCTCTGCCTGCCCCATTAGGGAGCTGGCGTATGTAAATGTAAAGTGAAAAATAAATTATGTGCGGAAAAAAGTATATAAATGTATTTATTGATTCGAGCGTTTAAATGAATTTCCATCAAGAAGTGACAATACATTCAATCAACTGTACCTAGGGGGTAGAAATATCACATTTGTTAATGACCCCGATATTTATAAAAAAGTGTAACTTGTTATTTCATGTTTTATCTTTAATTTAAATATACAACTTGAAATAACTGTAATCTAAAAGACATGACACTTATAGCCGAAGTACAGTTCTGAGATTTTATTCTTTATTTCCATTATTGTCGTTGATATGTGGACTCCACAATTATTGTGCATGAATCGAAAAATATTTTAAGATACTTTTTACATACACCTTCTTCTCCTCTTGGTCCTGATGGTCCTCGCGGTCCGACATCGCCATTAGATCCTGGTGGCCCCATTGGGCCAGTAATGCTTTTACCCGGAAGACCCTAATAAAATGTGGAAAATGGATTAACTAGATTCTAATTTTGAACAACTTCTAATACCTTTACAAAATAGAGTTATTCTTTGTTGATACTTATAAATAGTTAAACGATAATGATTTATAATAATAATTAAAATTTTAAATAATCTCACATTAAATCTTAACAATTTGAATTTAGAATATAGTTTAATTTGATAAGATTAAGAATAACAAGATAAATTGAAGTGTATTATAGTAAGCTCCTGTGACAGTTTATAAATTGCATTCACGACTTATGGGCGCGATCGTAACGTTATTTCAAAGGTCGCGGATAGGAATCCCGTCCTCTTGAGGGGGACTACAGAAATATCTATAAGTTCACAGATGTTTATCTAAGTACAAGACATCAATGTGTATTCCTATACAAAAAATATTAAATATGTAAAATTTGTATAAACGAATAAATGTTGTCTGTTGAGTCCACATTAGATGAAAGATATATCCATAAGGTAGAAGAGTTCCACTGCTGGACGTACATCTCCCCCAAAAATGACCACAATACGCGGTCGCAAGCATGGTTTCTAGTTGGTAAAGTTATACATTTTTTTTCTAATATAGCTTTATTAAAAAAATATTTAATAAAACTTCGAAGAAAAAGCAAAGAAAAAGAAATCGCATATTATGGTCACCGTAGACGCTCTGTGCAGTGCAGACACAGCATCGCGGATGACGCGTCTGCCATTCTATCAATAGCCCGAGTGTCATCACTAATATTGTACATACGAATTCAGTAGGTTAATTTGGTAAACCTGGTTATTATTTTACTACACAATCCGTTTGAGTATGCCGATTAATAAATGCCTTATTGCTGTGACGAAAATTACTCACTAGTCAGCCTGTATTAGTCAAACATGTACAAGTTCGTTTTGATCATCCTTTTCCTATAAACATCCTTTTTTACAACTTTGGGTATAAGTCGATATATATTATTTTTTTTAGGGTTTGATTGTACTTTTCCAACATTATTCAGTGTACGTTTAAATCCACAAGCGTTGTTTGATTAGCTTAGCTATTTAAGAGCTTGCCGGTGTTCTAGAAAGAACCATGTACAAATGAAATAATTATCGATGTGGTCAGTCCGCATGTGTTTATCAATGTATGTGGTGATCAATCTACGTTAGCAGTGTGCTATGTACCTTATAGACTTGTGTTACACACAAACCCAACAGGACCTGGACAACGGCAGTATATTTAAGACTTTTACAAATTCACGAAATTTTACATATATTTTTTTTTTCTGTGGACTTATCACACCACGTTAACCTAGTTCTGTGCTAAGTACCGTAAGGACTTGTGTTACAGGTACCAGACAACGGAAATATATTTAATGTTTTTTATAAATTTAAGAAATTACATATAAGATTTCTATTATAGAAATACATACAATACATACATAATCATCCATGACCCCCAGGCGGGATTCGAACCAGCGACCTCTGGCGTAACACGCTGACTTACCGCCACGTTACCCACTGAGCCGGCCGGTCGTCAGAAGCATAATACGTGGAAACATTCATGACCTAGGCGGAATTTAAACCGGCGAACCTACACGCTCGGCATAACCGCTTACTTTACCTCTGCGCCTATCGGTCTCCAAATATGTATCTAGTTTGCAGATTAAATAAAAAATATCGTACCATTTCACCCTTTTCCCCTTTTAGACCACTTTCACCTTTTTGACCCTTCAGCGCTGTCTCGGCAATATCCGTTGTATCCCGACATTCTTTTGGTGAAACCGTCCCTGGATCTAGTTTGTATAAAATATTATGTGGACAACGAGTAATTGAAGCGTTTACACGACTATCGTCACCCACAAATATCCTCATTATAGTCATGCACATGATATAGAAACCAGTTAACAGAAGTGTGTTTTGTTGTTTGTTTGGTGTGCATAACACCAGTTTGGGGTATGCCAATGGTATGGGCCAATGTTGATGTTTATTTCTGAGCTATTTTATTTAAGACAGATATTTAGTTTGTATAAAATATTATGTGGACAACGAGTAATTGAAGCGTTTACACGACTATCGTCACCCACAAATATCCTCATTATAGTCATGCACATGATATAGAAACCAGTTAATAGAAGTGTGTTTTGTTGTTTGTTTGGTGTGCATAACACCAGTTTGGGGTATGCCAATGGTATGGGCCAATGTTGATGTTTATTTCTGAGCTATTTTATTTAAGACAGATATTTAGTGGGAGGCTGAGTGTCACGCGCATTTGCATTTGGATTGGCCCGGCACGACCGAGGATATTTTCGTTTACATGATACCGTCATAAAGTGACAGCTTCGCTGTCGCGTATCGCGTGGTTTGTGAGCAGTCGTTGAGTCAATGGGGGGCGGGTGAAAGGAGGACAACGAATTTGCGTAAAAGTTATGCGGATTTATGGGTGTCGATAGTCATCAAAAGGCATCGACTGCGCGTGTGTCCCCCTTTGATATAAAATAATTTTATTAGGTATAATTCATATGCAAAAGTCTCCCTTATATAATTAATAATATATTTCACATATAATAAAATTCTCTCCTCCTTCAATCTGATGGGAGTGAAGAGTGGTGGTACGTGACAGCGTTTTCACTTTACCGTGGTCTCTTATCAATGTAAGGTATCCCCGGTCGTGCCGGCTCAACTCGGCAGCAATGCCGCATGGCGCTACATTTTAATGTTCCTTTATATAATTTAAAAAAAAAAAAAAAAGTGAATTACCGTCACGAGGAATGTCACCGCCGAAAAAAAACTGTAAACATTTCAAATATTATTAGAATTATATATTATAAGAATTAAAAGTAGAAGAGAGAGAAAGGAAAATTAAGTAAAGATATAGCAAATATAATTTACAAAAAGCTAGGAAAAAATCAAAATTAATCACACGGAAATAATTTTTCTTCCATAGAATGCTGCCTCAACTCACTTGCATCCCTGGATGGCATTCATAAATTATCACTTAACATGTACGTTGCATGCTAAGAAAAATTCTATAAATAGTCAGTTAATAAACATTACAATGAAACTACCTTTACGGATTATATCGTGGTTGATTTAATTATTTATCTAGCCCATCGATGTTTCAGAAGCTTTACAGTAACCACGGTCACGGGTGGACTGTAAAGCTTCTGAAACGTCGGGCTAGGTAAATAATTAAGTAAACCGCCATAAAATCGGTAAAAGTAATTTTATTGTAATGAATAACATTCGCGTAAACTTAAGACATCAATAAGCGCACGCTTTGACAATTTATATAAGTAGACTTTTAAGACCTTGCATGCGTTGATGACTTCTGTTACTAGTCACTTAACAAGCTTTTCGTACTCTGTGGTAGCTTCTGTAAACAATCACTTAATAGGCGCTCTGCATGCTAAGATAAATTCTATAAATGGTTACTTAATAAATGCCCTGCATGCTTTGATAATTTTTACAATAATAGTTTCTGTTAGTAGTAACCTAACAAGCGCTTTGCATTCTATAAGCAGGTACTGAACATCCGCCCTCCATTCTATTACAAATTTTAATAATAGTCTCTTAATAAGTGCCCGACATGCTTTGACAGTTTCTATAAAAAGTCACCTAAGAGGCGCCATACAAGCTATGATAAGTTCTTTAAATAATCAATAAGTGCCCTGCATGCTTTGACAGTTTCTGTAAAAAGTCTCTTAACAAGCGCCATATAAGTTGTGATAAATTCTTTAAATAATCAATAAGTGCCCTGCATGTTTTGACAGTTTTTATAAAGTCTCTTAACAGGCGCCATACAAGCTATGATATATTCTTTAAATAATCAATATGTGCCGTGCATGCGTTGATAGTTTCTATAAATTATTGCTTAACAAACGCCTTGCATGGTTTGAAAGCTTCTGTTAGTAGTCACTTAATAAGTGCTTCGCATTCTATGATGGTTTTATAAACATATACTTTATAATTGCCTTGGATGTATTAATCATTTCTACTAACATTAAATTAATCACCTCTTAATTGATCATTTATCAAGTGACCGGCATATTTTGACGACTTATTTATACAATCATTATAATTAAAGGTAAAATATTACCGAAAAATATTAACTAAGGAACATGGGAGATATTATAATCTACTATAAAGCTCTAGAATGTTTAGTACCTTGTTTTATTGATCACTTTCTAAGCGTCTTGTATGATTCGAAGCTTTATTCATTTAACATGCAACATGCTTGCAATAACAAGCTCCTTAATGTACCAACTATATTGTGTACTTTTCGGGTCAGTATACATTTAAATTCGTATGCCAGGACAGGAATTAAGTCTAAATTTGAGCACACTCACACTGTGTGCTGCGTTTTCATTTAACATCTGCTGTTAAAACTACCACTGCATCTAGAGATGCTAGCAGTAAATCTCTATTTTATCTTTTGGTATCGAAATGAAAAGTATACCCGTCTTATAAGGCACACTGCTCTCTCTACTACCCCGGCTGAATGTAAACGCAGCATTCACAAGAAATAGAGCTTTTTACCTGACCCACTCAAAATAGACAATACCATTGGTATGGATAAAGCACTCTAAACACTTGTGTATGTGTGATTATCACTTAAACGCTTATCAGGTCGATCATCGACTTTTGTGTGAGTCTGCGATATAAACATTGATCTTGTTAATTATAGGCCCAAGTTTTAAGTAGGATCGAGTACAGTCAAAATTTTCTGATTTCAATTTATTCGTAACAAATTCACGAAATTATTGGCCTGACAGAGTAGATATGCCGCTATGTATTCCTAGAGATAAAATGGATAGAGAATGGAAGTCAGCCTCAGTCAGCAAAATAAACAGCAAGTGTGGTGAACTACACACAATCCCTGTATCACTTTTATCATTCAACTCTCTCTGCGCAATGCGCATGTGACATCGCTGGACAAATATACCAATGCGGTCTCGTCTTCCTTATCTATCTACCAATACGGCCACTCGCCGTCATATAACTGTCTATGGTATCTCACCTCTATCTCTATTTTCTCCATGTTTGTATTCTCTCAAAAAATCAAAGGGAAATGTTGAAAATGCTTTGGACCACTTGTTAGTTTAGATTTGATTTATTTTAAGATAATTTTGACTTATTTAATTTTGCCTGTACTGATTTTATAGTAGTAGAAAAGATACTTTAGCACATCGACAAGAAGAATTAATTTACTGCAGTTAATATTATAACCGTAACATAATATGGATCAACACAAGCATGGCAGATCACGAACATTATTGAGATCAATAATTTGATTTTAATTATCAAAAAAAAAAAAACTTTCCTTTAGTAGTCGCTAAATCAAAAATGGAGTCGAAAAGGTAGAAATAATACCAAGATTTAAGCTAAGTGCAACACGAGTTTAAAGGAATAGCTTCTGACTGCTATGATACTTTATGTTCAAAACGTGCGGTCTCAAGTAATAATATTTTACAAGAATTTCAAGCATTACCCGGATTAAAGCGAATTATGAATGACAATCGTATGCAGTGGCAAAATATATGGCGGCAAGACGGCATAATGCAACGGCCACTTGTCCTTTTTGGATCGGTGTAGCTACGTTAGAAGTAATTCTATGGAATGTTTAACTAAGCACTCAAGGAGCCAGAAGCCCTCCAGCTTAGCTTTTTAATAATTCGATTTTAATTATCTAAAAAAAATCTTTCTTATAGTAGTTGGTAAATTAGAAAGAAAGTAAAAAAGTTAGAAACAGTACCAAGACTCAAGCTAAAAGACTAAGGAGAGCTAAAGTATCCGATATCACGTGACGAATAGGCTCGCTGAAGTGGCAATGGGCTGGTCAGAAGAATAAATGGCGGATGGACCAGTAAAGCTCTGGAGTGGAGGCCGTGTTTAGGAAAACGAAGTGTTCGTCGACCTTTCACATGGGGAAGATAATCTCCGTGCAATAGCCAGTCCGGGATGGATGCGAGTAGCAGGAGATCAGTCGTCTTGGCGTTCATTGAGAGAGGCCTATATATAGCAGTGGACCGATAAGGGCTGATAATGATGGTAATGATATAAAATATGTTTTTGTGTTTCTATGAGGTACGATGGGGCTGAAACATAACTTTTGAAGAAAACTCTAATAAGTAGCTAGAAAAAAACAGGGATGAACGAACAGCTAGCACAAGGTAACAGGAGTGAAGCTATTTTCACTCGTTCCTAAACCTTATAAATCGGAAGGTTAACATAGATATCCCAAGATTGTGTTGACATAGCATATGTTATGTTAGCACATAATTTGTATTTCAATAACTTACACTGTCTGGTAGAGCAAAACCCTGCAAATTAAATATTGTAAAATAATATTTATTATTGTAAAATAATATTTATTATTGTAAAATAATATTTATTATTAGAAAATTATAAACTGTCAGCATATTTTTTTATATTATTAATATATTCGTAATTTCTATTCTAGTGCATGTGAGTATTGTGTTTGACGCTATTGCTGATGATTATAATAATAAAGTCTACCTAGCCGAGTTTCGGCCACAGCTGCCTGTATATCTCTATAGAGACTAGCCAACGACGCAGGACATATTACAGTACGTGCGTAGGCACAAGCTCACTCCCTGTTCCCTTATTCTCCGGTTCCGAAAAGACGGTAGTCCGACACGACTGGAGTGAAAACAGGCGCAGGACCGACGGCTGAACGTGTTTTTCGATGTCCATGGTGTAACACCGCCACCTTCCAGACTACGAGCTTATTAGAAATTGAAAAATCCCAATAACGATTTGGTCCAACCCGGGACTCGAACCCAGGATCACACGTCTGCGATTGAACAGGTTTACCACTAGGCCATGAGGCAAACTAGAGTTCCGTACTATCACATAAAATTAAGACTATTATTTATTTACTTTGCACTTAAACTATTACTCAACTAATATTCTCACTAGGGTTTAGCGCCTAGGCCAACTATTAAACTATTAGATAAAAATAACATTAGGATTATTTTTATAATGTTTTAAATTTGACTATTCAATTTTTTTTATAATTATCTCTTCTGTTCTTTTAGCTTATATTCTATTGGTTCTTCTTGGGTAATTCATAATTCAAACATACTTACGCCTTTAAGAGAAAACATTAATAGTTGGAAGGCTCACTTGTATTTGTCTGATGAAAGAGGTTTTACAAGTAATGAAACTTCGGAGAGAGCTTGTCATAAGTTTTCACGTGAAATGTGCCTCGAAGAACCTTCTTTATTATGTTCATATTTCGTGTAACTACATATATTTAGGGTGGTTTATTTCCATAAATCATATAAAGTATCATTCTCACTCACTATTTCTTTGCATCAAAATCCGATTTGATATCTTTCTATGAGAAGAATTGTAAAATACCCATAGAGATGATATAGATAGAGAAGGGAAGCCAGACTAAAATGCGGCCACTTAAGTGAAAAGAGATATGAATTGAAGTCTCTCTCTCTCTCTCTCTGTCGCTGTCATAATGCTGCCTATGGCATTCTTTCTCTACCTACATTATTTCTATAAAAAACACCAAATTGTATTTTTTTCTGCGATGTAATGTCTGCGAGTAAAACGGATGTTATTCTTAACAAAATAAGAATTTACATTGTAAAAAAATACTTACTTTTTCACAAATATGTTTCTGGTTGTAGACATTGAGATTGCGAAGAATTTCCAGATCTTTTATCGGCCCCTGTAAATAAAATAATAATAATATGACTTAATTGTAGATGAATAACAATTGTACAATGAAAATACGAGGAGATTTTTTTTCATATCAGAAGTTTTAGCGTGTCATGAAGCAGAGAGTCTTTAGAACTTTTATGATTAGCAACCCCTTGGAACGAAAACGCGTTGCATCAACGTACGTATATATTTTTAGGAAGAGGTAGTGCCATGCTACACCCTCCTATGCAACGGAATTGCGCCGGCACGACCGGGGGTGACTCTCGCTCATATAAGACCGCCATAGGATGACCTCTAATGTCACGTTTCGTGCGGTTCGTGAGCAGCCGGTGGCCCATTATAGGGAGGGGCGAGGGAGTAGGACAACGCGACCAACGAAAAAATTATGTGGATGTGCATGGGTGTCAGTAATCGTAAAAAGCCTCCGATTGCTCGTTTGCCCCCCTTTTCTATAAAAGAAGGCGACATTTTGCTAGCGCAATGTAATCTATCCGAGAATCCTTGACAACGTAAGTTACATCGGTCGAGCATTAGCAGAGTGAGAATGGACACATATTGATGTCTTAAGTTTACGCGTATGTTACTAATTACAATAAAACTACTATTACGGATTCTATCGCGGTTTATTTAATTATTTAACTAGCCCGACGTTTCAGAAGCTTTACTGCTGCCATGGTCACGGGTGGACTGGCGGACCATGGTTGGGCATGGGCATTATCGCATGCCCGTAAAAGTAGTTTTATTGCTATCTTGCTTTAGTCAGAAAAAGCTTAAATAGTAATGCGTAACCATGGTTGCTGTAATAATTAAATAAACCGCGATAGAATCCGTAAAAGTAGTTTCACCATAAAAGTAGTTTAAAGAATTTAGTATTAGGACACAGTTAGTATTTTAGGTTCAGTAGATATACCGTTTTAATTGGTTCTTTTTGAAAAGTTTCAATATCACCGAAGTGCATAATATTTTTACGATTTGCTCCAATATATCTATAGAGCTTAGAGAATATAGACCAATGTGCATAGCCCCTGCAGTGTAGCAACTACCAAATATTACACTGTCATCGCATGTAAGCTGTTTTATTGTAAACGTATCTTCAATGTTGCGTTGGAGTGCATTGTTCGGTTAGAAGATTAAAAATATGGAAGCGAGGTAGCTTTTATGAGACGAGGCCGTGAACGTACCCGACGGTAGAATAGATTCGCTCTCAATCGACACGAGTATTACGAGATTGCATTTTTTCAATGCACGTAGACTCCGTGGTTTCCTCTACCGTTTGTGTATGAAAATTGTAATTGTTCAATAAAGTAAAGGATGTTTTTTTTTAGTTCGATTATGCATGTTGTAGCAATGAAACTAAGTCAAAGGATAGTTAATGTATATTTAGAGAGAAAAACCTCGACGTTTTGATTAAGCAAAAAAAAACCAGCAAAGCTGCGACTGTTTATTGCGTGCGTTGGCCGGCAACGCAGGCTTCTCTATTTAGAAATGTAAATTCGTATGCAATTGAATACTGTGCTTTTGCATGTTTACTGTCTGTGTGACTCCTATTTACTTGATTTGCCACCTCATGGTTTTTGCTTGCTAATAGTTTGTAATACTGTAACAGTCTCTTGCAGTCCCTATATAACAAACATACATACGAACGGTCTGGGTAGACACATTCACCTCCATGCACGACTCTAATTCACAGACAGAGAATGTAAGACAGATCTGTTTACTCTCAATAATCATATATGGCGAATTATTATACTCGCGATATTCTAATTCTCACAAGCGCTTCACATTACTAGAGATAACAATGATGAGTGCTTGTGAGAATTGGAACAATCGTAACAGGAGTCAGAATCTGTAATGCACGCATCAGGGTTATTTTCAAACATTGTCGTTCTACGTATTTTTGTATGACACAGAAGCGCGGTCACTAAAAATGCCCAACGAGTACGCTTTGACCCTTTTGAAAAAGAGTGTTGATAAATAGTACTGCGTACCCGATGAAATGTACACAGAACTAACGAGGCCTTATTGAAGAGTTCGGCGTTAAACAAAGGCTCATAATCATCTATCTTTTTAAGCCACAGATGGACAAGCGCTATTTACGACTATTGACATCAGCATAAATAATATGCCGATGCGCTGTCCTCCAATCCTCCTCTCCAATGGGCATTCGCGTACACACAAACCGCTCAGAAACACCGAAGATGTCGCTTTACGTCGGTATCATGTAAGTTAGATATACCTCCCCGGTGGGGCCAGCCAGATTCCGTTGCAATCCAGCAGGTCAATATATCTTACCACTACCAGCAAAGTACTAAAAAGTGGCCCACATGTTCCTACACTCCTGGACCGTGCTGTCCACGATGCTAGCACCATATATATATATATATATATATATATATATGTATATATATATATATATATATATATATAAGTCAATACCCATAACATAAAGCTGAAGATCTTGTTTTTGTTTGTTTGAATGCAAAAATCTCAGGAAATTCTGGTCCGAATTAGAACATTATTTTCACGTTGAATAGTCCATTTATTGAGGAAGGCAATGAGCTTATACCACGATGTTACGACTAATAGTACCAAAGGTTTATTTTTATCTTATTTATTCAAATTTACATTTGTTGCACTTACAGTAAAAACCAAGGCGCACAAACAACAAACATTTAACACAGTATATATATAGTATATACAAGGAAATATATACACGTCATAAGACATAATCACAATTATTATAATAAATATCCATGACACACATTAAAAACACGACTTTAAGACTTGACAACTAGCAAGGGCAAATTGGGAGGAGTAAATGTTAAAAATGACGTAACTTCAATTAGTTAACATTTCATTCAGTAAAAATTAATAAAATAGAGTAACGCGGCTGAAACCGCCGTTTGGTGCTAGTATAACATAATCCGTTTACGTAGTTAAGTGATGAATAGGTAACAAATTTGCAACAATTTTAGCCATTTGAAGGGATTTGGATGACCCAAGCATCACAAAGGAGTGTCCCACTTTGACTGTTCGTTTAGTGGATGTATAGAGGTGTTAACACCTGCAGCTCTACTGCCATGTGTGTTTTCTCTATTATGCTGCCGGTCTGTTTGCCTCGTAGTCTAATGGTAAGCATGTTCGACCAGAATCGTGAGGGTTCGAGTTCGGATCGGAAAAAAGTGTTGTCGGGACTTTTCACTTTCTAACAACATTCCTAAGTCAGGAAGTTGGCGGTGTTGCCTCGTAGAGCTCGTTAAGCCGTTGGTCCTGCGCTTGATTCCTCTTCGGTCGTATCGAATTGCCGTCCCACCAGAATAAGTTAATGTGGGAACAGGGAGTGCACTTGTGCCCGCGCTCACACTTGTGCACAATGATATGTTTGCTAGTCTCTATGGAGATGTCCGTCGAGCCAGAAATTCATTATGTATTATTATGCTGATAGTGCCCTTTATAATTTTCGATTGCATTGCGAGCGAAGATCCGTATACCAGCATTTATAATGCTTCTCTGGTAAACGATTACTTGTAGATAGTGGTGATGATTATATGCTAAATAGACCTGGTCGTAAAGTGGAATATTCCAGTGCCTCGTGATACTAGCAAGCACATAACACATTTATGAGCACTTTTAGTGCGAATATATTTGCCATATAATATTCGTCTCGTGGTAACTCATCACAGAAAATAAATTACAGTTCATACGTAGGTCTACATATTATATAGATTTAAATACTTAAATATCGACTTAGCTTAGTTGATAGTCTATGGCGCAAAACTGTTCTATGTCATGGCAGTTTATAATATTGTTTTTTTTCCTCTCCCATTTCCGCTTATAATAGTGTATATTTAAAATTGTACATCTACTTGATGGCATCCGTTTATATTTTTCAAAAATTCGATAATTCGAACATCAGGAAAGAGGGTAAGATTTCATTTATCTCTTATCATTTCAACATTTAAAACAAAATTGATGTTAAAATGATAACCCTTCAAGCGTCGGGTATAAAAAATACTTAGTTCATTATAACTGACAGTGATTAAATTGAATTAATTATAACTTCTTAACGAACGGGTCAGCGTTATATAATTCATTAAATCCTCTTTTCTGCATTGGTATGAAAGACATGACAGCCGGTCAGCGAATTTAAATTGCGAAGTTGCTTTTGTAGATGTCTATTATTTTATTTCTGTTGATAATTAAAATATTTTTATATAATAGAGAGGCAAAATGGCAATTAGAGATGATTTTCTAATGAGCCTCTTGAGCGAATAATATTAAAAATGAGCGATGACAATCGCTAAAATCGTTATATAATAGTATATGAATTTTCGCTAAAATTGTCAAAAAATCTTCTGTATCTTCGTTAACTATATTAATACTATCTATGGACTAATCACAGTACGCCAGTCTAGCCCCGTACTAGGCTCCGTAAGGACTTGTATTACAGGTACTAGACAACAGAAATACATTTAATATATTTTATAAATTTAATTAATGTAATAGATTCAAGACTTTTATTAAAGACATACATATTACACAATATACACACATAAACATCCAGGAACTGGGCGGGATTCGAACCCGCAATCGTTGGTGTAACACGCGGAAGAAACGTTACCAAATGAGCCAATCAGCAGTCGATGTCTGCTTAGGACATCCATGATTAACTGTCAATCATAGATCTTTGCTTATGATTGACAATTAACCAGGACCGACTTCTCCGTAGGACGTAATACAATCGCAATTTTATTGCTGCATTGTAGCCAAATAGTGCTGGCAAAAATGGGGAGGAACTTCCCGCATACGCCATAAAACATATATATGTGCTGTCGCGATTTGTAAGTTTCACTAGTAACCATTGGAGTGGAGATGGGCGACGAATATGAGGATGGTATTGGTAGTATTTGACTACAATTCCCGTTTGTACCTCTATGACATATAAAAAAAAATAAGGTAAATCAATAACCCTATACTCCACAATTATATCATAACATGACAACGAGGTCTAAATAGATTCATACATTTTTTATTGTAGCTTCGAAACGTTAGTGGCATTCTGACCACGTAGAGAAGGGTAAACCTTATCCCCCAATATTTTATCTGTCTTTAAATTATACAGAGGCGAATTTCTGATTTTCCATGTAATGGAAGTTAAGGTTAAGAACTCACGAAGCGGTTTTCATTCCGTGGAATTCAAATATATATGTTAAAAATTGAAACACATTTCACGACGCGTTTTACGCCCGCGGCGTGTGACTTCAACTGATTGTTAAACGTCTCAGGAGTTTTGAAATAAAACCGCAAACCGCCACCGCAGCGGGCGCGGGAAAAATCGCTTAGTGAGTACTTTGCCTTCAAGTTTTACAAAGGCCAATTTCTGACTTGATTTGAAGATCTAAGTTGTTTTACCAGTGAAAATAATTTATATAAATAGTAGGTTGTGCGCGAAAGAGTATGTACGTATAAACCTTGGCATTTGTAATATTATCTGTACAAAAAAAAATCATATCATCTATTCTTTCAGTTATTAATCCTAGAAATACGAGTGTGTTATAAATAAATCTACATTAAGGTTTCTTTGTACGATAGAATTCGTAACGAAATCATACAGCAGAGATCTATAGTTTCCGATATCACGGGAAGAATAAGCTCGCTGAAGTGGCAACGGGCCGGTCACACACTCAGGAGACCAGATGGAATGGGCCACTAAGGGTCTGGAGTGGAGGCCGGCTTTAAGGAAACAAAGTTTTGGTCGACCGTTCACCAGGTGTGATGACGATCTCCGTGCAGTAGCTGATCCGGGATGGATGCGAGTAGCGGGGGATCGACCGTTTTGGCGTTCATTGAAAGAGGTCCAGCAGTGGACCGGTAAGGGCTGATAATGATGATTATGCCGATGTTGAATGTATTACGTGTCGCTTGGCGTTTTTCTTAGTCCACCCGTGGTCCTGTAAAGCTTCTGAAACGTTCGCAAAACATTTAAATAAACCGCGATAACAGCCGTTGAAGTAGTTTTATTATAATATGTACATTCGCGTACACCTGTAAGATCATTACACGTATTATATTATAATTTTGAAATAAATCGTTCTTATTGTTTGTCAGTATAAAAACAATGATAGAAATTACTGAAATTTTTCACCATTAGAGGCCATAAGCAAAATATGTTTATAGAAAAATATACTTACTCAATGTTATCCAATTCTCTAGATGTTGACATAAACTAAACTCTTACGTGACGTTGAAATTTAAAAATCTAACAGCTATTAAAGCTCATGTTATCGCTCAGAGTATTGATTGATGGCCAGACATGAAAATTTGACCTTTTTTCATCTTAAATATATTCTATTATGAATGAATGTGCTGTGAAGAAGAAATTTATAAAGTGTCTCACACAATGGATATTTGTTGGTAGGCAATGAAAGTGGGTGGTTCAATTGAATATTATAAAACGTCGCCAACAGCGAATTCGGTATATATCTCTAACGTATTTTTGGCCAACTCTCCGTTACGGTCAATGTACTTTCCTTTTTATTTCTTGTGTGCAAATTCTTTGTTAATAGAATACGATAACAAGTAATCAATTAATAATGTTTTAACTTTAATCGGGTAAAGTGCATCTGGATTGTAAGAGTGGTTTAGATCCTTACGTTTGTAAGTATCTAAAGCATATCCTTTCCAAATCTAGGAAAAAAAAATTATTTTCTACTCACTAAGGATGATTCTAAAGAAATTTCTAAAATTAGATCCTCGCATATACATTTTTTGCTACTTGGGAGCAAGAAAATAAGGGGCAACAAGAAGAACTAAGTGAGGCTGTGCAGACACAATCCACAACATAGAATCACTTAAATCAAGCCTTTAATATCGCACAAAAGGATTACAAAACATTTTCATCACAAGGCATCTTGTAGTCTGCATAAAAGGCGCGAGAGTGAAATGGCAGCTCTTAGGAATATTCAAACTTCACGACCATGATGAATCCCCAGAATATATGGCCAGAGTTTGTGAAAAACTTTGTTGCTTCACGCGTGAAATTTATGAGTCCCACTTATAAATTAGGCCGTGCATTTCAGATTCATATTTTTGAAGGGAACAAGATTTTAGGCGTGTTACTCACTGGATAGGTTTTACGGTAACCGAAACAAAATGCTATCCCGGTAAGACAAAAAAGCTATTTAATAATATTGTATTATTAATTGGAATATTATTAAAAAACTGTGTAATTCAAACAAATTCAAATATTTTTGTCTTTAAAGGATGTCCCGCTGCAATGCACAATGGCAAAACCTATTGCTAAAATTATATTTATTGCAATAACTGGTAAACAAAAATTGCTATTTTTAATTTGACTGGTATCGTTTTGTCTAAATCGGAATGAATAGCTGGTGGAAATATCCAGCCACGTTCAGACCCAAGCTTTAACGTATCCTTATATTTTTCTCAAATAAAATACACCTATACAACTCAGTCAGTATCTTGTAGCCGGTTTGTGCTATGTTCGAATGGGCTTTCACTTCTTTCACAAAGAAGGCTTTTTGATAAAGAAAAACCTGATGGAAATATCTCGTGTTTTTGATTATGATTTGTTAATGATAGTTAAAGATCTACCTATCTAGTAATTCGATCTACGCAGCAATTTTACCCCAACATGGTTCTAGCCTTGTCATGGCGGTGGGGCTCCGGGGGTGAACCCGGACGCCTTTCGACCACCATCATTGAGTTGAGTCGGCTGCTCTTTATAAGAAAGGACTGTCCTAATGTAAGCTGGATTGTCCTGTGGCGTGGGACAACCCCTCTGGGAAGGTGGTGGCGTTCCCTCATGGGCGTGACTAACCGTCGATGTGCCTTGATGATTTATAGTTTCGCTGCACCTCAACAGAAAAAGGAATCGAAGCAATTTTGCCTACTTGATATGTCATGAAAATGGTTCACAATTTTCTATTACCTACCTAAGTATATTGTCCAGTTCATATATTATGTAAGTACTAAGCGGAAGTTAAAGCCTGCCTGTACTATAACTGTCAATTTCCACTAAAACCTTTAGGTACATAGAATTTTCGATAGTAAACATAATTTTTCACGAATACAATATAGATAAATCGCAGAGTCTATCTTCGTCGTTTAGGCAGCGGAGGCTCAGGTTTAAGCCGTATTTTTCACTTAAAGGTTTGCTAAGGCATGCCATCCAACCACACCGTGCGTTTTAAAATTTTAAAGAGATTGTGAACCTACATAAGAAAGTCTATTGAACATTTTCTACGTTATAAAATATATTACATAAATATTATAATGTGATTGATTTTTTCAAAATCTACATAACCGTTTGTCTTGCGGTTTTCATCCTTGAATGGAGCGATTCCTGAGGAAAATTTTTGTGTGTAATCAAACCTCCCTTAGTCACGGGCGTATTATAATATAAGATACGGATAATAGCAATATATAGACGTGAAGCTGTACACAGTTGGGTTAGGTAATATCCGTTCCGCTGTAACTTCACAGCTGTCTCACCCTCGCTTCCGGCGAATACACTGGTTTAGGAAAATGCAAACGCTTAAACCTGCCATACGAAAATGGCTGGAATGAAAATTGGAGTCGCTCTACGGTATGAGTCAGCCAAGTTACGAAACTCTGCCATCACGTGTTGCTAACGAAAGTGTAACAAAGTTGTCGTGAATTTTGGTTGTGCCAGATGGAAAAATATAAAAATATATTGAAATCGTAAATTTTAGATGTCTGAGAATTTTTCAGTTCATTGTCACAACATGTCGCAAAAATATGTTATTATTCTCATTCCTAAAATGCTATTATATAAACATTTTTTTTAATATACATTTATTCACTGTGCAATAAATGTATATTAAAAAAAAGACAGAGGAGCAGTGCCAGTCATTTTAAAAATGATACAAAGTATTGGTATTTTTTTAAATTATTTTTCATGGAAGTCCTGGCCGAAATTATATATACAACTCTGACTTTTTGACGGGGAGTTGTTTATGATTTTGATGTAGAACTCTGGAAAAAGGGAAGTAATGAAGTTAGCGAAAACATTTTGTACTGGTTTTCGATTGTAATATAAAAAAAATCTGTTGGGGCAAGGAGTGGTGAGTCCCTCACCGTGGTTCAAGCCTTGTCGTGGCAGTGGGGCTCTGTGGACTGGGGTGAATCCAGACAGCTTGGGAGAAGCCAATTTAGTTTAACCATGGGGCTCCTCTTTATACCCCTCTATATGAATAGGGGACTAAAGAGCACGAGAAATGCATCTTACCAAAGACGGCACTTGCTTTGATTTTTGTGAATTTTCTCCACGCCCCACATGCCACTATACCCCACCCGGGGTCGGCCGAGGTACGGTGCTAGTGCGTAAGTGCTTTATCCCGCATCAGCAAAAAAATAAACAATTAAATGGGATGGTGAGTACAAGTGGATGATGGAGAGCTGCTGGCTGTAACTCTTGTAGCTTTGGAGAGTGATTGACGATTGACCAAAACCTTGCGAGCTTCTTTATGGTTGTTTTATCACGGTTTGCATATCAATCGCACTCGTGCTAAAGAATAGTAAACGACTCGCAGGAGATAAATGGCTAACATTGGTTGGCTTATTCACTGTAAGTAATAGCGCCACTTAACGCCCTAGTATCGCAATATTCTATTCTATGCCTCGTAATCTAGTGGTATGCATGAACAATCGCAGTCATAGGTTAAAGTCCCGGGACGGACCTAAGTGTTAGTGGAACTTTTCAATTTCTAACAACAATCCAGAGTCAGGAAGTTGACGGTGTTACACACCTGTGTCACGGAGAGCACGTTAAGCCGTCGGTCCAGCGCGTGATTCCTCTCCGGTCGTGTCGGATATCCGTACCATCGGAATAGGAGAATGAGGGAATGGGGTGTACTTGTGTCTGCGCAAATACTTGAACCACATGTGTACGCCCCGCGCTAATGTCTCTTGTCAATAGTGATGGCCGATGTAGTCGATGCTCGGCTAGGACAACATTATTATTGTCATGACCGTCACTAGTTACTTTCTGAATGTGCTATGCATTTGTACCCAATGCTACAAAATAAAACACAAAATTATTCAAATCTATCAATAATTCAGGTACAATGTATAATTGTCTGACTATTTTCCTGCATTAGTCAAATTTTCAAAATATTTGGTTGTTGAATTAGTTGAAACTGTTTCCAAGTTATAACGATGCTCATGACATCACAATCTGGTTACATCCCGACTTAGGGTTGCTTCGTTTGCTAGGTTGTTCGTCCTTCTAGTAGTCGTATCTAAATGTATGTAATCATGTATCATCATGATCACCATTATCATAGTTAGATGATAGCCATTCACTGGTTGACGAATTCCTGTATGAATGAGCGTCAAGACATATAATCTATCCCCCGTTACCAACCTGGTTCAGCATGCAATCAACATTTTAAAATAATAAAAAGAAAACAACTTTATAGAACAAAAGATGTTTGATGGCGCCAAAAGTTAGTAAAATGTAGTTTATTTTTTTGTGGCGCTCTCAAGCTTTAGTAATTATTTGTTCTGTAACAAAAAAAGTACTTTCTTCTTTTTAGTCCATTATATAAACTTTTAACATGAGAAATTCTTTTTCGCTCTATTTCATCTTCAATTTTTAACGTTCTATTAAATCGACAAATATCATCCCTAAGAATATAAAATTGCTTTTAAAACAAAACAGTATAAACGCTTTACTTTTCAAAAGATTTCTAACAGTAGATTTTAATTCTGAATATTAGCTTATCGAATTTAAAGCGGAATAAATAATCTTATAAGTATCTCATATCGTTACACTTCTTTTTGGACGGAAAGCTTCAGTAATTTTTTACATCGGTCCCTGGGGTTCCTACCGATACAGGTCGCATTAAACTCCAAAAAAGATCATCCGTTTTTTATCCGTACGCTTTATGTGGGCTAATTTTGGAACCAACTAGGATTCGCAATTAGAACCTCACAGATTGTGTGCCTGAAAATTTTCTAGATTTTAGGTCGGGCGAAAATACTTTATGAAGCAAGTGCTGCAGAATATAATTTTTTGTAATATGTTTTAAGATTTGATTTGAGCTAATCATTTGCAGATAATAAACATCTCTTATAGCGAAGGATCCAAACACTTCCCCACCACGGTTCAAGCCTTGTTTTGGCGGTGGGGCTCGGTAGCCTGGGGTGAACCCCAACACCTTGGGCGAAGCCAATTGAACTGATGAGACGGGTACTCTTTATACCCCTCTTATAAGAAGAGGGGAGTAAAGAGCAGGAGGAGGAGAAAATGAGGCGGCGTTTTTGCGCGCGGGGCAAGGAGCGAGGATTGAAACCTCACGCGATTGCACTATGCCAAAGTTGGTGGGGTTATCCCGTAGTGCGGGACAACACCATCTGTGGAGGTGGCGCCGATCCCTTAGGGGGCTGACTAGCTGGCGAGGTGCCCTGATCATTTGTTGTTCCGGATCACCTCGCCAAAAGAGTATTTTTGTGGGTATTCGTCACTATGATATGCCGCGGGCCCCACACACCTCTGGACACCACCCAGGACACCACTCAGGGCTAGTGAAGGCGCGTAAATGAGTTTCCCCGCAAAAAGGATCCAAACATTTAGCTCATTGATGGTAGAAAGAAAGATAAGCGCCAAAAAGTTTTAAATACCAGGCAAAAGGGCAATCGGGTATGCGATGCCCATAGATACGCATGTATAGAGGAAAATCAGGTGCACTGTTGTAGAATAATCCAATTTACTAGTCAAGGTCCGTAGACATCCGAGCTTCATAGAAATTTCAGATTAATTAAAACATCATTCATATATTCCCCGCCTTTTAATGACTACCGACGCCCTGCAGACGTGTTGGCTTTACCTTCCTTCCTTTCCTTTCCTTACTTCCTTCCCTCAAATAGACCACCGGAAATTCACTTGTCAGCAGAGTCATGTGAAAGTGTTAGTTAAGTAAAAATGGTTGCCAGATGAAGGGTTTTCCTTCCTTGCTTATTTGCAACACCACTACAATTCAGCTGCCATGTGTCAACATTAATGTGTAAGCTTACAAAAACCTTTGCATGACAACCCTACCCTGAGCTGAGGTACGTTCATATCCGTTTAAAATCAAGCTACGGTGAAACTGTTGGGTGGTTGAGAGTTTATAACGTATTTATGTGTCTCAACTTGCTGCGTTTATCACACGAGTGAACTAACAAACGCTTGGCATACACATACATAATACCCATCCATGCTCATGCCGTAAATGCTGTACTATAACCTCCCTTTTTTGGCATTTTCCACCGATTATCATAGCTATTATACGCTTGGATATATGACCAAACTTATGATTTACCTGTAACAAATGGATAGTTTTCTGGGTATAGATTTATGCGAATGAATCTGGGCCATAAAACTTGTTATGAGTGCAATTTTTTTTACGCATTTTTGTTATTATTTAATGCTAAATGCATTAAATAATAACAAAAATACAGAATGAATGGGAATAAAATTGAACACAGAGAAATTTCAAACAAATTTCTTATCATCATTTTAATTTTATTAATGACATTTATTGAGTCTTACACCTGTTCCCTGAGTATGCATAGTTCACTACCACTATAACAAGATTAGTTTCTTCTCTCCCAGATTAGGGAGGAGGATTAGGGTCTCTCCCAGAGATGTATCCCGGAAGTGGTTCAAGAATAGCTACTTTAAATTATTGTTATCTTGGTCGAGGAGTCTGAATCCCCTCTCCCCATTCTCTTACGAAAGAGCAACTCACGTTGGTAGGAAAAGCTGGCATGCCGCCTATAGTGTCGGTGTATTCATGCTAGAGGAACTCGTGTTATCACTAGGACCAGGTGGAGAGACGATATGCGAAGACTTGATGCGGGTATACGCGTAGCAGGTGAGAGTTCTTTGCTAAAGAACAAAGAAATTTCATTGAAAGAGGCCCAGAGCGATGAATTGGAAATGTAATTTCTTTAAAAAAAAGTAATAAAAAGGCGAACAAATTTTTTCATAACTAATTTTATGCCCCAGATTTACTCGTATAAAATCTATATCGAGTAGGAGGTAATACCATGCTGCATTGCGGCAGTGGGCCGGCACGACGTACCTCTCACTCGCACAATACCGCTGCATAGTGAGGATCTCCCAGCGTCGGATTTGTCGTGATTTGTGAGTAGTCGGTGGCACATTGGTGGGGAGGAGGAGAGGAGGGCAACGCTTTCGGCCTTGTAATTATACGGATGTACATGGGCGTCGGAAGTCATAAAAAGGCTCCGATTTCACGTTTGCTCCCTGTACTACAAAAAACCCATTTACTCTTTACAGGTAAATTAGTATTTTATAATCCGATCACGTTGTATATTTGATTACAGTTTATGTGTTATTCTAGATAACCTTTTTTTTTCTTTTTTGTTGACGCAGGGAAACGCATTTCCGCACCGTCACTGGCTCTACGTGGGGTCCAGTGGTGTGTGGGACTCACGGCACATTATAGTGCCGACTACCCACAAAAACCACCGCGAGTGCCACCAGTGCCGCCTTTGGTGAGGTGACCCGGAACGACAAATCATCAGCACATCTCGACGGCTGGTCAGCCCCCTGAGGGACCGACGCCAACTCCTCAGATGGGGTTGCCCCGTACCACAGGACAACCTCACCAACTTTTTGTGTTAAAGAATTACAAAGATATACAAACAGATACGGACTTTCGCATATCTATAGAATTACTAGCTTAGGGATGTGAATGTGTGCCAATAGCAGAATCTTAATTAACGCACCCGCAGAAGGAACAATCAATTTTTAGACGGTTGTGTATTATACCCTCACATGCCTAGAATAGACAGACAGACAAAAATTCCAGAACTATCGGGTATGCCTTCCATCGATTCTTTAAAAACTCTATAATAACAACAACAATAGCACATCTACACGACAGCTCCATAATGGGGTAGGCAGAGAACGGAATACCATACTCACGATCCTTACATATAATTTTGACGACCGGCTGGCTCAGCTGGTAACGTGGCGTTTAGTCCGCGTGCTACGTCAGAGGTCGCGGGTTCGAATCCCGCCTGGGTCGAGGATGCTTATTTATACTTCTATGAAGTCATAAATATATAAAAATCTTAAATATATTTCCGTTGCCTGGTACCTGCAACACAAGCCCTTACGGGACCTGCCACTGTGTGATGAGTCCACAAATATTATGTTATTATGTATTCTATTATATTACAATTAAGTATCTAAAACTGTATATTTTTTAAATCAACAGTTCAGACTCAGTTGTATATTCCGATAGTTTTTATGCTATAATTCAAGATTACGCGCATAGCCTTGAATGAACAGCATGCTATACTTACATCAAATGACTGATATTCATCCATGAAGAATCTAAATGTATGCATTGTTTGTGTTACCTAATGAATAAAATATTGGGGTATCTCAAAATTAATGTCATCTAGAATTTCATCTATTGTTCCATTGTCGTAACACAAAGGCACATCATAGTGAATAAAGAAACAGATATATGACATCAGCGTTAAGGAAGTGATAATTCGGCTTTGAGGGAATGATTTAGAAAAATATCAAGATATACAATGAGCTTTACAAAACCGTCCAAATAATTAAATACAATGATGCACGCACAAGTTTTATGATGGAAGTGTGAAATGTCAAAAATAAAAACATGACTTATAAATTTTTTTTTACTAAAAGAATTAAGTAACACGAATTTCAATCGCCGGGCGATCACTAGTACACTTAGTTGTAAAATATACATACATGTACTGCGTTTTAATAAGAATGAGACATTGCTGCGTCAATCAGACAATGACAGAAACAAGCGCAGATAAGAGTTCGAAATAAATAATGCAATAAAAACTAACATTGTGTGTATGATATTCACAGATATTTAAACTTTATGAACATAGTAAAGGGAGGAATGGCATGAACGTACAATTGGTATTATTTAATCAAAGCGAAATATTGTATGTACAGGTCCCGGCACGTAGCTGTAGCGCTGAGTGATAAGTGGAGGGGTTAGCTGCACATATCTACGGCAGCATAACCAATCACAACTCTCGCTCGATACGCGCGGTCTTCACGCGTCCCTCCCGCGCCCCTCCGATACCTATTTCGCGCACCAGTAGTCAGTGATAATAGTTTTCATGCCCAAGCCTTATATATTATAATATATCCTTATTCGTTATACTTTCAAACAAAAACTACTGAAAAGATTTGAATGAAGGGCACCAACATACTTATCCCAAATTCTTAGTTTACTTAGTATATATTTTCTATTATTTTCTTTAGTCGTAGTTCATTTTCAATTCTACGAGTAACAAATAACAACGAATAAAAATAAGCTCTTTATTTGCGAGAACACACTACGTTATACAAATATATTAAGCACACAGTGATATAAATATACACTAATTTCAGTTGACAACAACAGCAAAAGTAGGAATTACACATAAAGAGAAGAACAATAATGAAAAAAGTGTTTTGGCATCAGCATATGTACTTTTTCGAATCCTAACAACGATTATTTTATTACATAAAATATATTAACTTCAAAAAAAGAATTTAAACCTCAGATAACATTCAAGTTCTTAAAACATATATTACGAAGTATCCCCGCCCTGACAACCGTCAACCTTCCAAAAGACAAGGTCCTACAGATATATCAAAACCGGGCGAGCGACGTATCTTTTAAACTATTGACCCAGATCGCATGGAGAAGAATTTAAACCTCAGATAACATTCAAGTTCTTAAAACATATATTACGAAGTATCCCCGCCCTGACAATCGTCAACCTTCCAAAAGACAAGGTCCTACAGATATATCAAAACCGGGCGAGCGACGTATCTTTTAAACTATTGACCCAGATCGCATGGAGAAGAATTTAAACCTCAGATAACATTCAACTTCTTAAAACATATATTACGAAGTATCCCCGCCCTGACAACCGTCAACCTTCCAAAAGACAAGGTCCTACAGATATATCAAAACCGGGCGAGCGACGTATCTTTTAAACTATTGACCCAGATCGCATGGAGAAGAATTTAAACCTCAGATAACATTCAAGTTCTTAAAACATATATTACGAAGTATCCCCGCCCTGACAACCGTCAACCTTCCAAAAGACAAATGGTCCTACAGATATATCAAAATCGGGCGAGCGACGTATCTTTTAAACTATTGACCCAGATCGCATGGAGAAGAATTTAAACCTCAGATAACATTCAAGTTCTTAAAACATATATTACGAAGTATCCCCGCCCTGACAACCGTCAACCTTCCAAAAGACAAATGGTCCTACAGATATATCAAAACCGGGCGAGCGACGTATCTTTTAAACTATTGACCCAGATCGCATGAAGCTAAGAATTCACGATGCGTACACGAATTATTGTTTTGCTACGTCAATAATTCTCTCGGATATATGTTGTGCGGTTATAAAAATACTGGCTAAGCTAGGTTCACTTTGGGAGGAAATTGGTGGTACGTGGGAAGACCACATACAATTTTCTCAATAAGAGAGATAGAGGTGAAATTTTATACCTGTTCACTTTGCTTGTACTTGCATCACAAACGCAGGGTGCAATATACTAATGTATTTAGGGCCTGTTTCGCCGTTCTCAAATAATCGATATCCGAATCGTAATAGGTAGTAATGACTATAAAATCATATCTAGCATATTGCAAACTTAAGATATAAATTACTAATTTTAAGCCTCTGTTCTCTGAATAGAAGAAACTGTTTAGAAAATTAAGCATTACCTACCTTAGTCGATCGTTCGGACGGAGACTAGTCTCTACTCGTTAGATTTCATAAAAAACACGCAGCCGTCCTTTAATATAGCGGCTTTTGAAAAGCTTTCCGCGATAAAATCTATAAAAGCAGTTTTAATGAAAGTCTTAAAACATAAATTTATACCTTAAAAAATACTGAAAAATAACACAAATAACTATGAACTAAAACTAGTTTTATAAGTAGGGGTCAAAATTATTTTTTAATTACGATACTGAAACAGTTAATTCAAAAACTCAGAAATTGACTATTTTCGCGACATTGCCAGCTCGTAAGCAGCAAATGACGGACTTGAATAACAATTAAAATTCTACGCTGGAACAGAAAGAAGACACGAGTAATACAAGAATTTATATGATGCTTAGACTGCTAGCTATCACTTTAGTATGGTTGCTTGCTGTTCTTTCACCCGAAAACAACTTAACACATATGGATGATATTTAGCACACACATACATTACAATCTTGAACAACATGAAACTTTTTATCCCGACAAAGTGAACCCTTGGGTAATTTCGTGCGGTTTGTGAGTAGGCCGGCAGCCCATTGGAGGGGGAGGGGAGGGGTTAACAAAGAAGCGATTGATGTCTTAAGTTTACACGAATGTTAGTCATTACAATAAAACTACTTTTACGGATTCTATCGCGGTTCATTAAATCACTTATGTAGCCCGACGTTTCGAAGCTTTACAGCAACCATCCAGCAACTTTTAAAATTATAACAAAACACGAATTTATTTTATACACCCGCGCTGTTCCTTCGGGTATATTAAATATAATTATCTGCACTTTATATAACTTATTTAATTACCATCATCATTATCAGCCCTTATCGGTCCACTGTTGGACATAGGTCTCTCTCAATGAACGCCAAGACGAACGATCTCCTACTACCTCCATGGACCCCGGACTGGCTACTGCAAGGAGATCGTCTTCCCACCTGGTGAACGGTCGACCAACACTTCGTTTTCCTAAACGCGGCCTCCACACCAGAACCTTACTGGCCCATATGCCATCTGTTCTTCTGAGTGTGTGACCAGCCCATTGCCACTTCAGCCAGCTTATTCGCCGCGTGATATCGGATACTTCAGTACTCTGCCTTATGACTCCATTAAGAATTCTGTCGGACAAGGAAACACCCATCATTTTTCAATAGCCCGTTGAGCTACCGCAAACTTGCGGACGATGTTTCGGCATCTCCGTAGGTCCTCACGGTACCTACATACTATAAAACAAATTCCTATAAAATTGTCTGTCTATATGTGGTAAATTTTTTGCAAGTAAATTTTCAGCTTCATCTATTATTATTAGTTAGTATAAAATTATTCCGTTATTGAGTGGCTAATTGACTTGATTACGGACAACGCAAATCCGAGTGAACACAGGAAGCTAAAGTGTGACATGTAGGCTCCTTGGAGAATATGGGGGAGCGATAAGAGAGCACCTTTGAAAACTCCACCCGAAGGGGTTGAAACGGAAGCAAGGAAGGGTGGAAAACTTTTATGTGAATGTACTAAAACTTTGAGGTTAATTTACGCAGGTAAAACTGCGGGACGTTTTCTACTTGATAGTGTGCCTTTAACTACAAATATGTAGATTAAGGATATGAATAATTTTCGATAAATTTAAATTTTATAAAACAATGAAAAATATTTTTAACTTATGAATACTATAGCAGGATAAGTAGTTTTAACAACGTTTATTCAATAAAACTTTTATAAATAAATTATGCTTGGATGCGAGTGGCAAGAGATCGATCATCTAGGCGTTCATTGAGAGAGACCTATGTCCAGCAGTAGACCGATAGGGGCTGGTAATGACGATGATTATGATATAGGTACCAGCGATCTGCCCGAACTTCGCCCATGATGTTTCCTTAACATATTATATTCCTTCCTTTCTCGGGAATCGCACTATCCATTGGTGAAAACCGGATGAAAATCCGTTCAACGGTTTTGAAGAAATCAAAAACAGGTAGTCTTAGGGGACATTATAATAAAACTATTTTAACGGATTTTATCGCAGTTCGTTGAGTATCTTACGATCCCGAAATTTCAGAGCTTTACAGCTACCATGGTCACGGCATGATCTCAGTCCTGCCCTGACCATGGGAGCCTCAGGAGACTTTTAAAGTATACATATAGATTATCAGTCGAGTGGGATATTAATTTAATGTCCTGCTACACATAACAATTGACCGGCTGCTGTACGAAGACTATAGGTAAGGATTTCATTAATTTATTCGTACAGATGAATTAGTTATTAAAGAGGTTGAAATTGTGAATTATCGTCTAGAAACTCGGCGTGAAATATGAGAGACGTGCGAGATTATGATAAGGCCGCCAGCTCGGTAAATCATTGGATTTTCCGCTTGAGAACTGAGGCAAATTTAAGGAGGATTCAGTTTGGATCCGCTATTCTGCGTACGCTCTATTCACACGCCCGACGTGGGTCGTGCTCTTGTAACTTTAGCGTTTTTAATTGTTTTCCCGTTTGCACGAAGCATAGTCAAGCATTGCATTTCAGCAGAGTTGGACCCGCACAAGATTAGTGACAGCTATGCTGTAAATTTCCATGCGATTTGTAAGTATCCAGTGGCCCATTTCAGGGGAGGAGAGCAACTATTCCTAACAACAATTAGGCGTTTAACGTAAACTGGTCATTGGCCCATTGAAGGGGAGGTGACAAAGAGAGCAACGCATCGGTATAGTAATTATGCTGATATTCATGGGCATCGGTAGTAGTAAAAGGGATTACTCGTTTGTCCCCCTATACTATAAAAAAATCTAAATGTCTGCTAATTCAAAACAGTGGTGTTTCGAGCCACTCCAGTCAAATTGCTTTTAAAATATCATAGTCTTAAACCACAAACATTTAACATACAAACGATTTCGCGTTAAACGATTCTGTTATCGTTCTGACCCCACCATATGCCATGTTTGAACTAATGGAAAGAAAAACGTTTTTTGGAAGAGAACAAAGCATGTCCTTTTTAAAAATACAATTCGAAATCAAATCTCCAAACCAACGCAACAACGACGCTTAGCGTCCAAGTTTCTTTTTTTTTAATCAGAATGAAACTGCGGCAACAAAACTATTGTTTGACCAGCTTTTATACATTTCCTACTAAATGCTTTTGTAAAACGCCGTAAGCCATATGCTCCCGCTGGCGGGTGTGTTCATACGCTTTAGAAAGGCAATTGTTTAATGGAGAGATATAAAAGTAAAGGACAAAGGGTATGCCGAGTGCGTTACGACAGAGGTCGCGGGTTCTGATCCCGGCTATAATTTAATATTTTTATAACATTTTTTATAACAAAAATCTTGAATATATCTCCCTGATGTAGTACCCACAACACAAGTTCATGTACTTAGCACGGCTAGCATAGTCTGATAAGTCCACAGATATGATTTATATTGTTAAAATTACGAAATATTTACCACCAATCAATAGATTTTGTTAGAAATACAGCAATATAATTGAACGTAAATTCAATGATGAGAGTCTTTTACGAAACATCTTTAGCATAAATCAGTTTGTTACACGTGATATAAAACGGGAGCGAGCCGAGCGCGGGGCTTGAATGATAACGTAAATGGTGTTTTAGTTATATCATTATGTGATAGTATACAAGGTGTTACATTTTTGGATTTTATATTTTTTATAGTATAGGGGAACAAACGAGCAATCGGAGCGTTTTTACACCTATCGACGCCCATTACATCAACATACTGATTATACAGATGCGTTACCCTCCTTTTGATATCCTCCTCAATGGTCAACCGGCTATTTACAAACCGCACGACCTAAGTAGTCGCTTTAAGCCGGTATTATGCTAGCGATCGGTTATATATTATAACATTTTCTGTAATATGCACAATGAATCATGATACATTAATTCATAGACATCTCTCATTGAACGCCAAGACGGCTGAACCATTGCAACTCATGTTCAACTTGAACCAGTCACAACGGTTTGACAATCTCAACATTATTAAAGGTACACTAAACATAAGAATACAAATATATACAAAATACTTCATATACATACATAGTAGGAGGTAGTGCCATGCTGCATTGCAGTGGAATGGGCCGCACGACCGGGGAGGTACCTCTTGCCCAAATGATACCGCCGTAAAGTCACATCTACGGTGTCGCGTTTCGTGGGGTTTGTGAATGGCCAGTGGCCCATTAGGGGGGAAGGTGCAAAGAAGGGTACCGCATCGGCATACTAATAATGCTGATGTTCACGGGCGTCGGTAGTCGCAGAAGAGCTCCGATTGTTCGTCTGTATCCTTGACCATAAAAAATAATACAAAGTACTGTTTAGAATATAATAAAAATTAATCGCGAAGTATATTTTCACCTTTTTGACAGCAATGTCAAAAAGTGGGCCGTATTACAGGAGTTGTCCCATTTTCTTGTATTTAAGACATAAAAGAAACTAAAGCACGAAAGCGGGGGACTTTCTAAGTTCCATAGAAGACAAAAAATATTATTTAATTTTTTTCTGTCTAAAAAATATGATATTTGATTACCTTTTAAGCATTTTATCTAAATAGTGGCCATAAAGTCGGAATAAATCTCATCTTTACGACCGATTGGCGTAGTGACGTAAGCGTGTACATTACGCCAGAGGTCGCGGGTTCTTATCCCGCTCAGGTCATGGATGTGGCCCTACTGGCAGGAACTACTGGCCCGCATTATTTTTGTGT